>PVKP010030724.1:0-27675 GCA_004027715.1 Plecturocebus donacophilus
CTAAAAGTAAAAGGATGCTGGGCCGGGAGTGGTGGCTCAGGCCTGTAATCCCAGCACTTTGGGAGGCTAAGATAGGCGGATCACAAGGTCAAGAGATCAAAACTATCCTGGCCAACATGGTGAAACCCCGTCTCTACTAAAAATACAAAAATTAGCTGGGCATGGTGGCATGCACCTGTAGTCCTAGCTACTAGGGAGGCTGAGGCAAGAGACTCGCCTGAACCCATGCAGTTGAGGTTGCAGTGAGCTGAGGTTGCGCACTGCACTCCAGCCTGGTGACAGAGCAAGACTCCATTTAAAAAAAAAATGCATGAAGATCATTTGTTTTGGCTGGATTTATAGTTTTATAACCTTCTATGCCAAACCCTAAAACTTCAAAATATCTATCAGAGACAAATATAAAATACAGACAAAAATGTATGCTCACAATTTTGAAGACATTTCTATTTTCATTTTATCAATAATTTTAAAGCCAGCTGGTTTAGTAAAGATTTACTTAAGTCACATGAACTTGAAAATTGCTTTGACTTATTTACTTAATTTATGAGTGCTCTTTTACTTATAAGCCAATTTGGTAGATACAACATATGACAATAAGTGTACATACAAATAAACACATCTAAACATGTATACACATACATAAATAAAGATCCAATAGCTTTTACCTTGAAACTACAGCCATGAGATAGCAATACAAGCTTACTGGTTTTACATGGTTACACTTTGCCCCAGTAGGTAATCCAGTGAAGGCTGTGAATCAAAATTTTGGGTACAGCAGTTTCCATGGCAGTTTGATTTTTAAAGGCCAAACCTCCTCAGCCTCCAAAGAACATTGAGCCCAAACAGCAATAAAGGAGAATATCACCTATCTGCCAGGCCTGGTCCTGCTTAGAAGAGCAGCACAAAAGCCTGGATACACACAACTCCACCCCACTTTCCTATTCAGTAGCAAACTCCAGATTCCAAACGAGCACTGGGGCCAAGCCGTATTTCAACAGAACATCAGTTTATCAAATCCTAATTTCTCCTGACTGTATAAACACACATAAACCATCACCGAAACTCAATCCAACTGCTGCAGCAAAAAACAAGCCCCAAGAGTGACCAAACTGAAACAGTCAGTGTGCTTCCTCTCTCCATTTGATTGGGCTTGATCAAATGCAAACAAAAATTCCTTAGGAATTTCCCAAACTGAGAAGAACTGGTCCCACTGTCTGGTACAACACAAGACACTCACTTATCCAGACACAACACACAATTATAAATAAGCTCCCAAGAGTGTCCACACTAAAACAGTCAGGGTGTTTCCCTCTTTCAGTCAGTCGGGTTGTTCACCTGCAAATGAAAATGCTTTAAAATTTTTCCCAAATTGAGAGAAGCAGATCCTGCTGTCTGGGCCCACAAAGGACACTCACCTATCTGGATGCAGATGTCCAATTTCAAAGGCTATTCTTCCAAGGCAATTAGGAAGATGGTTTGGGCTGACCATGGTGGGGCCAGAGAGAAACTGAAACTCACTTCCAGCTAAAATTGGTTGGTAGCTGAGCATGGTACATGCCTGTAGTGCCAGCTACTCGGGAGGCTGAGGCAGGAGAATCACTTGAACTTGGTGAAGTGGCTACATTGATTGGGTTATATGCCCCTAGGTATATCTATGACACTGTTGCATGCCAGGAAAATTTAGGACATGGACACACACGAGGAGTTTAGGAGCAGAGGTTTAATAGGTAGAAGAGAAGAGATAGAGAAACAGCTTCCTCTATACAGGAAGGGGTCTCTGAGCGGAAAGTACTGGTTAGTGGTGAATGCACCAAGTTTTATAGTCCAGTTTCAGGAGGCAGTGTCTGATTTAGTGTGGACTGCTTTAGTGTGTTTGAGTGTGTCTGATTTACATGGAGCTCATAGATTGGTTTGATCAGGTATGACGTTTACATAGTGCTCAGGGAAGGCTGGTTGCCCCACCCTAATCTTGTGCAAATGGGCTTTCCAGTTGATCAACAGGTTCTGTCTGGTCTGCTCCTTACAGTACACTGACTGGCAGAGAAGGGAAGATGGAGTTGCCATCTTGAACATGTCTACTCTTTAGTTCCTGCTGGCATTCACCCTTGCAAACTCCCAGCTTTCAGGCTGCTCTTTGTTAGAAAATGATTTGGGGCTGCTTTTCAAAAAAAAAGACTTACCAAGGACTCCCATATCCTTGCTATCTGCCTAAGTGATTCCTTCTAACTCCTATATCACCAGGAGGCAGAGGTGGCAGTGAGCTGAGATTGTACCACTGCACTACAGCCTGGGTGACAGTGTGAGACTCCATCTCAAAAGAAATAAAATGTGTCAGGCAGCTGCTTAGGAGGGCTTCTGAGACTCCCACCCATGGCAGCCAAGCCACAAGCAAAATGTTCTCAGTCAAGAAACCAAAATATGTTACTGAAACATCAGGAGTTCAGTCTAGGTCCTGCAGCTCACCGCACAGAAAACCAGTGACTGAGATGACAAGTATTGCCAAGGAAAAAGGCTTTAATTGGGTGCTACAGCTGAGGAGATGGGAGTTCAACCTCAAATTCATCTCTCTGACCGACTAAAACAAGAGTTTTACAGAGCAGGGAAGAAATGTAACATGTAAGGAAATAGGAACTAGAGAGGGCCATGATATTTGCAAACGTACATGCCACAACTGAGAAAAAGAAAAAGAAAAAAAAAAAAGAGAGAGAGAGAGGGCCATGGAAGTAATCATGATGAATGAGGGATCCAAAGTCTCATTGTCTGGATGTAGTGATCTGGGGAGTTTCAGTTCATTGATACTTTTTTTTTTTTTTTTAAAGATGGGGTTTCACCATATTGGCCAGGCTGGTCTTGAACTCCTGACCTCAGGTGATCCACCCACCTCTGCCTCCCAAAGTGCTAGGATTACAGGTGTGAGCCATCGCACCTGGCTTTTTTTTTTTTTTTTTTTGAGAGGCCTGAAGTTCATTTCCTGAGGAAGGAACTCAAAAAAATCAAATTTCAAGCTTTAAGTTTCAAGCTTAAAGTTTCAAGCTTTAAGACCAGAAAGGTCAATTTCTATGTTTATCCAAAACAATTGTCTCTGGAACTATTGGGTTGATTTCATTTGCTTGTTTTTTACCTGTTAAGAATTATCTGTGCAAGTTTGTTATATCAGCAAATTCATGTCACAGGGGTTGTTGTACAGATTACTTCTTCACCCAGGTATTAAGTCTAGTACTCATTAGTTATTTTTTCTGATTCTCTCCCTCCTCCCACCCTCCACCTTCCAGTAGGCTCCAGTGTTTGTTATTCTCCTCTTTGTGCTCATGTGTTCTCATCATTTAGCTCTCAGTTATAAATGAGAACATGCAGTGACATGGTTTGGCTCTGTGTTCCCACCCAGATCTCATCTTGTAGCTCCCATAATTCCCACTTGTTGTAGGAGGGACCCAGTGGAAGATGATTGAATCATGGGAATGTGTCTTTCCTGTGCTGTTCTTGTGATAGTGAATGGGTCCCACGAGAGCTGATGGTTTTAAAAATGGGAGTTTCTCAGCACAAGCTCTCTTTTTTGTCTACTGCCATCCATGTAAGACATAACTTGCTCCTCCTTGTCTTCCATCATGATTGTGAGGCCTCCCAGCCATGTGAAACTATAAGTCCATTAGGTTCCAAAGGCTGAAAGGTTTTTACTAACTCATGAAATGGGCTGAAGGCAGCGAGTTCCTATCCTAGAGCATTAAGTCATAGGGTGAAGATTGTCTATACTCTGTTTACTCATGTAAGCTTTGTGCTGGATGGCCCTCTTGAGGGGAGGTCAAAAGGGGATTACTCATTAATGGTGTTTACTCTGGGCTCTGGAATCAAAAGCTTTTATCATTTGTAAAACTACTTTTTTAATCATGTTAATTAACCACAAGCACGTTGACTTAGAACCTCTGCTATTAAATCTATACTGAATAGATGCAAGGAGGAACAGGGAGTGGTCAATAGTTAGCTGCAATCGCCCTCTGAGAGTAGCTGATGATTCCCTAGCCTGACTCTTACACTGTATTCTGTGTCTGAGAGTGTATTTATTCATCCATCGCTGAGTCAAGGTCTACAGGACAGACCTCCACAACTGGTAATCAATGTCTCAGGCAGTGACCCTGGCATGACCAATGCCACAACTGGTGCCCCATGTATAAAGAGACCATGTAAGGAGACCAGACCAAGACATCGTCACAGCAGGCTCCCCAACATGGAGCAAACCAACATGATCATCACTGCGAAGAAGAAGCGGTGGATCCCCCAAAAATGGAAGGTGCAGGAGACTCCATGATCGGGTCAAGTAGTCAGTAAGTCATTGGTACCCACTGGGAATTGCCAGGTTCCGGGAGGGATTGTTTCAGGCTAAGGATTCATCATGGACAGCAGTTATCATCACAACAGGAACAGTATCAGGCTCAATTAATAGCTGTTAATGCAAACTGTTATTTCCCAAAGCCCGTGGTTCCCAGCAGAGAGCACACTAGATGTAAAGCTCTGGGAATAAGTGGGGAAAAATCATGCACAAAGGCAACAGGCCCCAGTAACATCTCTAACGTTATGGGCCTTAGTGAGAGCAGCTCTAGTCCCATTATACACAGAAGGGCCTAAAGAGGGGAAGGAGAAGGAAAAGTCATCTACCTTACTGCCTCTTTCTCTCTCAGCACCACCATTAGCAAGTAAAAGTGTCATAGAGGAGACAGAAATTCTCCCTGAGCCCTGTCAAAGGAGAGGCTATAGTTACAGAAGCTTGTCTTAAAAGCAAACAGCAAGAGAGGAAGAACTCTTAGCCTGCCCAGTAATTAATGATCGGCAAGGCAGTCAGGTGTATGTTTATAAAACATATGGACTTCAGAGTAATGCGGCCTATATCAATTTTTCCAGGATTATTCTTTTGTTTGTTGTTGTTTTTCTTTCTTCCTCCCCCCATTTTCTCTTCATAGGACAGGAGACTTCACAACCTGCTAAAAATGAGCTTACAAGACCTACCCATTTAGGAATAAAGCGTCCTAGCCATGACACATCACATGAAACCTGAGACTCATTTTCTTCTAAAATGCTTTCTCCAAAAGATTTTTAAAAAGAAAAGGGGGTAAATGGGAAAGGAAAATATCTTAGGCCCCCTCAAGTTGGGAACTGCTCAGGACAATTCTATTCAAAGTCATCCCTCTGCTCACAGAGATAGATGCATATTCTGATGGCCTCCTTTGGAAAGACTTATCAGAAACTCAAAAGAATGCATCCATTTGTCTCTCATCTGTGACCTAGAAGCCGCTGGGGATTGGGTAGGGGCCTTGCTTTGAGTTGTCCCCACCTTTCTGGATGGAACTAATGTACTTCTTACAATATTGATTGATGTCTCATGTCTCTCTAAAACGTGTAAAACCAAGCTGTGCCCCAGTCACCTTGGGCACATGTCATTGGGACTTCCTGAGACTGTGTCATGGGTGTGTCCTCAACCTTAGCAAAATAAACTTTCTAAATTAACTGAGACTTGTCTCAGATTTTCTAGGTTCACAGACTGGAAGGTATTTCCCTATCTACTACTGTAAAACTGAAGGCATCTAAATCTGCCTTTTGAGAAATGTTAATTGGACACACTAAATGGAAACTATTAAGACTGCCTGAGCCCACAGACTGTAGGGTAGAAGCTGGAGCACTGACAAATCGTTTACTTGATCGTTCTTTGTGGAGAGTTTACTGGGGCTTATGGCAAAAGCCTGTGAGCATTTTTGGGACTTTACCCCTATGGTAATGGAAATAATAGTGCTCAGAAGAGTTTCATGATAAAATTAAAATGTTTATATAGGATCTTGCTATCTGGGGATGCAAGGACTAACTCGATGTGAGGAGCTGCTGGATTCTACAGTGCCTGATAAACAGGCTCTCATCTGATAGGAGCTGCTTGGCTTGTGAATGGCAGTTCCAAAGGGAACAAATATCTTGTTTGGAAGGCTGCTGGTCTGGCTAACAAAGAGTCAAGGAAATCTTTTTTCTTTTGAGTCATTTATAGTTTAGAGTAATTAGGTAAAGTATGTTTTTGTGAGCAAATTTACCTTTCTCTCTGAGTTTGTTACCAGCAGCAAATCTGTATGGATCTGCAGCAATCTCAATTCTTGCCTCCTCAGAAGAAAGAATTCGAATTCAGCTGAGGGGCAAAAGGCAGAAGGCAAAAAGACTGAGGCAAGTTTTAAACAGGAGTGAAGGTTTACTAAAAAGCTTTAGAGCAGGAATGAAAGGAAGTAAAGTACACTGGGAAGAGGGCCAAGCAGATGACTTGAGAGATCTGGCGTGCTGCTTGACCTTTGACCTGGGGTTTCACAGGTTGGCATGCTTCCAGGGTCTTGTGTCCCTTCTCTGATTCTTCCCTGTGGAGGGCTGTCCCATGTGCAATGGGCTGCTAGCACTTGGGAGGGGACTATGCACAGTATGTTTACTGGCATTGTATGCATGATCTCTTGAGGCACTCTTCTCTTACCAGTCAAATGTCACTAGAAGGTTATATACCAGTTAAATGCCACCATTTTGCCTCTTCATGCACATGCTTGAGCCCACCTGCCCAATTCCTGAGATCTTATCGGGAAGCTGCTGGTCATCAGTTTCAGGTGTTTCTGTTTATTGGGAGACTGCCCTTCCCTGGCACTGGCTGTGATCAATTATAATTTTATTATTTTATTTTATTTTTCTAGATGGAGTGTTGTTCTTGTTGCCCAGGTGGGAGTGCAATGGCACAATCTCAGCTCACTGCAACCTCTGCCTCCAGGTTCAAGTGATTATCCTGCCTCAGCCTCCCGAGTTGCTGGAATTACAGGCGCCTGCCACCACATCTGGCTAATTTTTGTATTTTTAGTAAAGACAGAGTCTCACCATGTTGGCCAAGCTGGTTTTGAACTCCTGACCTCAGGAGGTCAGGTGATCTGCCCGCCTTGACCTCCCAAAGTGCTGGGATTACAGGCATGAGCTACCGCACCCAGCCGCAGTTATGATTTTAGAGAGACAGTTAACAACCACCTGATCATCACCTAATGGTCGCCTGACATTCCTGGTGGGGTCATGGGGAGCCCTACCCTGCCCTGCTCACTCCTGACTAGCTTTTATACCTACTTTAATAAGTTCTCCAAAATTTAGAGACTGTGAGTATTCTGATTTTGTGATACTATAGTTATTTGCATAAGTTTAGTAAGAGTCTTTCCTTTCAAAGCAGGACAATTGGAGACACTGGTTATTTTACTAAGGCTTTGACTGGAATAACATTTTTAAGTAAAGTTTCAGCAAAGCCAACTTGAAAAGAGCCTATATGGCCAAATAATGCTTGCTGGACTTTATGCAAATGATCAGGCCAAGTATAATAAGCCTAAAATTTATTTTGCACCTCAATTGGTCTTTTTTTTTTGAGATGGAGTTTTGCTCTTGTTGCCCAGGCTGGAATGTAATGGCACGATCTTGGCTGACCGCAACCTCCACCTCCCAGATTCAAGCGATTCTCCTGCCTCAGCCTCCCGAAGTAGCTGGGACCATGCCCAGCTAATTTTTGTATTTTTAGTAGAGACAGGTTTCACCATGTTGACCAAGAGGTCTCAATCTCTTGACCTCGTGATCCACCCGCCTCGGCCTCCCAAAATGCTGGGATTACAGGCATGAGCCACCGCGCCCAGCCTAATTTGTCTTTAATAGAAAAGGAGAGGCCAGGTGCAGTAGTTCACACCTGTAATCCCAGCATTTTGGGAGGCTGAGACAGGTGGGTTGCTTGAGCCCAGGAGTTCAAGACCAGGCTGAACAACATGGCAAAACCCTGTCCCTACCAAAAATATATATTAAAAAAAAATTAGCTGGGTATGGTGGCACGCACCTGTAGTCCCAGCTACTCAAGAGGCTGAGATGGGAGGATTGCTTGAATCCAGGGAGGTGGAAGCTGCAATGAGCCAAGATAGCCTGGACAACAGAGTGAGACTCTGTCAAAGGAGAGGAGAGAAGAGAGGAGAGGGAATGGGAGCGGGGAGTTATAAAATAAATAAAAAATTAGCCGGGCATGGTGGCATGTGCCTGTAATTCCATCTACTCAGGGCCGGAGCATGAAAATCACTTGAGCCAGGGAAGCAGAGATTGCAATGGGTGACAGAGCAAGTGGCTGATGTCTGTAATCCCAGCACTTTGAGAGGCTGAGGCGGGAGTAACACCTGAGGTCAGGAGTTCAAAACCAGCCTGGCCAATATGGTGAAACCTCGTCTCTACTAAAAACACAAAAGAATTAGCCAGGCATAGTGACAAATGCTTGTAATCCCAGCTACTAAAGAGGCTGAGGCAGGAGAATCACCTGAACCTGGGAGGCAAGAGGTTGCAGTGAGCTGAGATCATGCTACTACACTCCAACCTGGGCAACAGAGTAAGACTCTGTCTCAAAAAAATAAAAAAAAAAGTGTGGGGGGAGCATTTTCACTTATTATTTCTTTGTTATTCCATTATTGTATTTTCAGCTCCATATTTCTTTTTGGTTTCTGTTTTCTGCCTTTTTTGATATTTCTATTTGTTCATACAGCATTTTTTTCACTTTCTCCACATCTTTCTTTAATTATTTGAGCATCCTAAAGACAGCTGTTTTAAAGTTTATGTATAGGGCGCAGAAGCTCATGCCTGTAATCCCACTACTTTGGAAGGAGCAGATCACTTGAAGTCAGGAGTTCAATACCAGCCTGGCCAACATGGTGAAACCCTGTCTCTACTAAAAATACAAAAATTAGCCAGGCGTGGTGGTGCATGCCAGTAATCCCAGCTACTTGGGGGGCTGGAGCATAGCAATCTCTTAAACCCGGCCGGGCACAGTGGCTCATGCCTGTAATCCCAGCACTTTAGGAGGCTGAGGCAGGTGGATCACCTGAGGTCGGGAGTTTGAGACCAGCCTGACCAACATGGAGAAACTCCGTCTCTACTAAAAATACCAAATTAGCTGGGCATAGTGGCACATACCTGTCATCCCAGGTACTCAGGAGGCTGAGGCAGGAGAATCACTTGAACCTGGGAGGCAGAGGTTGCGGTGAGCTGAGATCACACCATTGCACTACTGCCTGGACAAAAGGAATGAAACTTTGTCTCAAAAAAAAAAAGGAATCGCTTGAACTCAGGAGGTGGAGGCTTCAGTGAGCCAAGATCGCACCATGGCACTCCAGCCTGGGCAACAGAGCAAGACTCCATCTCAAAAAGAAAAAAAAATGATGTGCCATCAGGTGTTTTTCAGGGACTTCTTTTATTTTTTCCTTTGAATGGGCCTGCCTGTCCTATTTCTTGGTATGACCTGTGATTTTTTTTGTCCATTCAAATTAGATGTTTGAATCTAGTCATGTGGTAACTCTGGAAATCAGATTCTCTTTCTTCCTCTAGATTTGCTGTTTTCTGTTATTATTTTTGTTAATATTTTTTATTGTTGTGAGCTATATCTCAGGACCATACTGAGATGTAAACTTAAGGTCTTCTCAGGTCTTTTTTGAGCCTTTCCCTAGGCATGCATGGTCAGTTTCTAATTTTCCCATGTATACAGTTTGTTTTTTTAATGTCTTATCTTTTAATGTCTGGCTCCCTAAAGAAGGAAAAGAGAAAAATAAAGGGAGAATTTTGTTTTAAGGGTGCTGGTGTTTAAATGCCCTTGCAGTCACTTCAGCTAGAGGGGGAGTGGCTTGCAACAATTGGCACAGGTGCAACAACAATGGGCACTGCCTCTTTATCTGCTCCTGTCGGATCAAAAACAGCTGTCACAGGCCGGCATGGTGGCTCAAACCTGTAATCGCAGCACTTTGGGAGGCTGAGGCAGGCGGATCACTTGAGGTCAGGAGTCCCAGACCAGCCTGGCAAACATGGAGAAACCCCGTCTCTACTAAAAATACAAAAAATTAGCCAGGTGTGGTGGCACCAACCGTAATTCCAGCTACTTGGGAGGCTGAGGCAGAAGAATTGCTTGAACCTGGGAGGCAGAGGTTGCTGTAAGCCAAGATCATTCCACTTCACTCCAGCCTCAGCGAGACTCCATTTCAAATTTAAAAAAACAAAAAAGACAGACTTGGTGGCTCACGCCTGTAATCCCAGCACTTTGGGAGGCTGAGGTGGCCAGATAATGAGGTCAGGAGTTTGAGACCATCCTGGCCAACATGGTGAATCCCCATTTCTACTAAAAATACAAAAATTAGCTGGGCATGGTGACACGTGCCTGTGAGTCCAGCTACTTGGGAGGCTGAGGCAGGAGAATTGCTTGAACCAGGGAGTCGGAGGTTGCAGTGAGCCAAGATCGCGCCACTACACTCCAGCCTAGCAACAGAGCAAGTCTCTGTTCCCCCTCCCCCCAAAAAAACCTGTCAGCTATCAGAGCACAAGGCAGTGATCAGAGGACAAACATCCTTTTTTACCCACCCTATCTCCTAAAAGCTGGTCCAGCTGGGCGCAGTGGCTCACGCCTGTAATCCCAGCACTTTGGGAGACCAAGGTGGGTGAATCACGAGGTCAGGAGATCAAGAACATCCTGGCTAACACGGTGAAACCCCATCTCTACTAAAAATACAAAAAAAAAATTAGTCTGGCATAGTGGCACGCACCAGTATTCCCAGCCACTCAAGAGGCAGAGGCAAGAGAATTGATTGAACCAGGGAGGTGGAGCTTGCATCGAGCCAAGATCCTGCCACTGCACTCTAGCCTGGCAACATGGGGAGACCGTTTCAAAACAACAATAACAACAACAAAAAAAAGCTGCTCCAGGAAAACCTGCACAGCTGCCTACCAAGTGGCTAAAAGGTGAGGGACGGGCAGCTGCTACTGTGCTATGAGCTGTGCAATTTACAGATTTCTGGCACTTCCTATTCTGCCAGCTTCCCAGAACTGTCCCACATAGGAGTTAAATTTTGCACAAGTTGAAGTGCTATAACACGTCTGGTTGAGATGTTCTTAAGTCTTCAGGTTTAGCCCTAGCTCCAACTCTACATTATGCAAATCTTCAAGCCTCCTGCCAGTTAAAGGGCCTCTACTTCTAGGTCAGCTTCACTGCCACGTTGAGGTCTTTAAAGACGACAAAAGTTGTTTGCCTTCCCTTAGACTCCCACAAGAAAATTTTTACTTATGAGCGTTGCAGCATTAGTGCCTCAGTTTTCACTAACAGATAACTGGTGATATAAAAAATGTAAATGCAGGCCAGGAGTGGAGGTTCATACCTGTAATCCCAGCACTTTGGGAGGCTGGGGCAGGTGGGTCACCTGAGGTCAGGAGTTGGAGACCAGCCTGGCCAGCATGGTGAAACCCCATCTCTACTAAAAATACAAAAATTTAGCCGGGTGTAGTGGTGGGTGCTTGTAATCCCAGCTACTAGGGAGGCTGAGGCAGAACTGCTTGAACTCAGGAGGAGGAAGTTTCAGTGAGCCAAGACTGCGCCACTACACTCCAGCCTGGACTACAAGAGCAAAAACTCTGTCTAAAAAAAAAAAAAAAAAATGGTAAATGCTGCCAGGAGTAGTGGCTCACGCCAGTAATCCCAGCACTTTGGGAGGCTGAGGAGGATGGACCACCTGAGGTCAAGAGTTCTGGATCAGCCTGGTCAACACAGTGAAACCCTGTGGGAAACCCTGTCTCTATTAAAAAAACAAAAATGAGCCAGGCGTGGTGGCAGGTGCCTGTAGTCCCAGCTACTTAGGAGGCTGAGACAGGAGAATCACTTGAACTTGGGAGGTGAAGTTGCAGAGAGCTGAGATTGTGCCATTGCACTCTAGCCTGGATCACAGAGTGGGCCTTCATCTCAAAAAAAAAAAAAAAAAAAAGGAAATATTATAAATGTAAAGAATGTTTCTGCTACTTCTATAAAATTGTTACTGAATACATTGTCCATAATGTTATTTGAATCTCCTATAATAAGAACCTACACGGTAATTTATTTTAGAATTTAGTACAACCAAGAAAAGTTATATCTCTGTACACTTCCTTATCTTTTGAAAGTAATTATCAAACCCATTATAGCTTCTTCTTTGCTTTGGCTGCCAAAACATTCTGAACTAAATTTAATGGGGTTTTTTTGGTTGTTGTTTTTTCTTTTTTGAAATGGAGTTTTGCTCTTGTTGCCCAGGCTGGGGTGCAATGGTGCGATCTCGGCTCACTGCAACCTCTGCGTCTCGGGTTCAAGTGATTCTCCTACCTCAGCCTCTCGAGTAGCTGGGATTACAGGCTCTTGCCACAACACCCAGCTAATTTTTGTATTTTTAGTAGCGTCAGGGTTTCACCTTGTTGGCCAGGCTGGTCTTGAACTGCTGACCTCAGGTGATCTGCCTGCCTCAGCCTCCTAAAGTGGTGGTATTACAGGTGTGAACCATTGTGCCTGGCCCAGATTAGGCTTTTTGACATACAAATATATCATGTCACCTCCTTTTAAAACCATTCCATAGGGCCAGAAGTGGTGGCTCACACCTGTAATCCCAGCACTTTGGGAGGCCAAGGTGGGTCTATCACCTGAGGTCAGGAGTTCAAAATCAGCCTGACCAACCTGGTGAAACCCCATCTCTACTAAAAATACAAAAATTAGCTGGGCATGGTGGCGGGTGCCTGTAATCTCAGCTACTGGGGAGGCCAAGGCAAGAGAATAGCTTGAACCCAGGAGGTGAAGGTTGCAGGGAGCCAAGATCGCACCATTGCACTCCAGCCTGTGTGACAAGAGTGAAACTGTCTCCAAAAAAAAAAAAAAAAAAAAGCCATCCATGGTACTGACTAGATGTTTAATGCTATCAACTAATTACTTTATTGATAATTTTTTTGAGATGGAGTCACTCTGTCGCCCAGGCTGGAGTGCAGTGGCACATGGTATGATCTCGCTCACTGCAACCTCTGCCTCCCAGGTTCAACCAATTCTCCTATGAGTAGCTGGGATTACAGGTGCCCCGTACCAGACCCAGCTAATTTTTGCATTTTTAGTAGAGATGGGGTTTCACTAGGTTGCCAGGCTGGTCTTGAACTCCTGACCTTAGGCAGTCTGCCTACCTTGGCCTCCTAAAGTGCTGGGATTACAGGGGTGAGTCACTGGTGCCTGGCCATGTATTGATAATTCTTTTAGGTGTGAAAAGCCTTTTTCCTTAACGGCTTTAACTTTTACAGATACAAATGTAAAGTATTTGTGATATCATTAAAGTCTTGTTTTGGGAAGCTAAGGCAGGCAGATCCCTTGAGGCCAGGGGTTCAAGACTTGGGCAAGCATGGCAAAACCTTGTCTCTACAAAAAATTTAAAAATTAGTGGGGAATGGTGGTGTGCTCCTGTAGTCCCAGCTACGAGATGGGAGGATCACTTGAGTCTGGCTGGAGGTTGCAGTGACCCGAGATTGCACCACTTCACCAGCCTGGGCAATAGAGCAAGACTGTCTCAAAAAAACAAAACAAAAGTAAAACAAATCTTGCTTTTGCTTCAAAATTATCCGATGGGTCTTAAAGCACTCCTTCTCAAGAATCATGAAAAAAAAAAGAAAAGAAAAAACAAAATTATCAATGGAAAGGGGAAGGTATGGGTTGGGCTAATAGACATAAAATAAGATGGGCTGTGTATTGTTAAGAGTTGGATGGAAAGATGGGGCTTTATTATACTATTCTTCTTACTTTGGTATGTATTGGAAAATTTCCCTAATAAAATCTTTTTTTCTTTTTTTAAAGACAGAGTTTCACCATGTTGGTCAGGCTGGTCTCGAACCCTCGACCTCAGGTGATCCACCTGCCTCGGCTTCCAAAGTGCTTGGATTACAGGCGGGAACCACCACGCCCAGCATAAAATCTTTTTTAAAAACACACATACACAGCTGGGCACAGTAGCTCATGCCTGTAACCCCAGCACTTTGGGACACCAAAACAGGAGAATCACTTCAGGTCAGGAGTTTCAGACCAGCCTGAGCAACAGAGCGAAATCTCGGGGTTTTTTGGGGGGTTTTTGTTTTTTGAGACGGAGTTTTGCTCTTGTTGCCCAGGCTGGAGTGCAGTGGTGCAATCTCAGCTTACTGCAAGCAACCTCCACCTCCTGGGTTCAAGCAATTCTCTAGCCTCAGCCTCCCAAGTAGCTGGGACTACAGGCAGGCACCACCACACCCAGCTCCACTTCAGCCTGCCAAAGTGC
Organism: Plecturocebus donacophilus; assembly: GCA_004027715.1. Taxonomy (NCBI): domain Eukaryota; kingdom Metazoa; phylum Chordata; class Mammalia; order Primates; family Pitheciidae; genus Plecturocebus; species Plecturocebus donacophilus. Next base: position 14,118 of record PVKP010030724.1, read on the forward strand.
TGGGATTACAAGCGTGGGCCACTGTGCCCAGCCACAAGACCTTGTTTCTACCAAAAACAAAACAAAACAAAACCCACACACATACACATTCACTGTTATGGACTGAATCTTTGTGAACTCTTCATATATTGACTACCTAATCCCCAGTGTGATATGATGGAAGACGGGGCCTTTAATGACCACCTAATTAGGTTTAGATGAAGTCTTGATGGTGCAGACCAGGATGAGATTAGTGTCTTCATAAGAAGAGACAGTAGCCTGGGCGCAGTGGCTCATGCCTGTAATCACAGCACTTTGGGAGGCCAAGGCAGGGGGATCACCTGAGGTCAGGAGTTCAAAACCAGCCTGGCCAACATGTCGATGAAACCCTGTCTCAACTAAAAATACAAAAATTAGGCTGGGTGCTGTGGCTCACACCCATAATCCCAGCACTTTGGGAGGCCAAGGTGGGCAGATCACGAGGTCAAGAGATCAGAGACCATCCTGGCCAACATAAAATGAAAAAAAAAAAAAAATTAGCTGGGCATGTTGGTGTGCGCCTGTAGTCCCAGCTACTCGGGAGACGGAGGCAGGAGAATTGCTTGAACCCCAGAGGCAGAGGTTGTAGCGAGCCGAGATCGCATCACTGCAATCCAGCCCCAGCGACAGAGCGAGACTCCATCTCAAAAAAAAAAAAAAAAATTAGCTGGGCATGATGGCAGGTGCCTATAATCCCACCTACTTGGGAGGCTAAGGCAGGAGAATAACTGGAACTCAGGAGGTAGAGGTTGCAGTGAGCCAAGATCATGCCACTGCACTCCAGCTTGGGCAACAGAACAAGGCTCCGTCTCAAAAAAAAGAGAGAGAGACAGTAGAGTCAGGTGCAGTGGTACATGTCTGTAGTCCCAGCTACTCAGGAGGCTGAAGTGGGAGGCTCACTTGAGCCCAGGAGTTTGAGGCTATAGTGTGCTGTGATTGTACCTGTCAATAGCCACTGTACTATGGCCTGGACAACACAGCAAGACCCTGTCTCTAAAAAAAAAAAAAAAAGAGAGAGAGAGACACCAAAGAATTTGCTCACCCCATTCTGCTCCCACCATGTGAGGCCACAGCAAGATGGCCACCTGCAAGCCAGGAAGACAGCCCTCACTGGGAAGTGAACTGGTAAGCCCCTTGATGCTGGATTTCCCAGCCCCTAGAACGTAAGAAATCAATTTCTCTCGTTTAAGGCACTCAGTCTGGTGTTTTGTTATCACAGCCCTTGCTAAGACACTCACACTCTCTAATGGCTTCCTATTGCCTTTATTTTTTCTTTTTGAGATGGAGTTTCACTGTTGTGAAACTCCAGGCTGGGGTGCAATGGTGCAATCTTTGCTCACTACAGCCTCTGCCTCCCTGGTTCAAGCAATTTTCCTGCCTAAGCTTTCCAAGTAGCTGGGATTACAGGCGCCCACCACCACACCTGTCTAATTTGTTGTATTTTTAGTGGAGACAGGGTTTCGCCATGTTGGCCAGGCTGGTCTGAAACTCCTGGCCTCAGGTGATCCACCCACCTCGACTTTCCAAAGTGCTGGGATTACAGGTGTGAACCACCAAGCCCAGCCCTTATTGCGTTACTAACAACCAACTTTTTTTTTTTGAGATTGAGTTTCACTCTTACTGCCCAGGCTGGAGTACAATGGTGCAATCTCAGCTCACTGCAACCTCCGCCTCCCAGATTCAAGCAATTCTGCCTCAGCCTCCCAAGTAGCTGGGATTACAGGCAAGTGCCACTGTGCCTAGCTAATTTTTTGTATTTTTAGTAGAGATGGGGTTTCACCATGTTGGCCAGGCTGGTTTCGAACTCCTGACCACAGGGGATCCACCCACCTCAGCCACCACACACAGCCTAAGGATCAACATTTGAAACATCCCTTACAAAGCCTCTGCCTGCTCCGCCCCTGCCTACCTCTCTAGCCCCATGTCACATTGCTCTCTCTCCTCATTCTACATTTCAGCTGCATAGACCTTCTTTCAGTGTGGGGTCTCCATCATGCTCCCTTCTCACCAAAGGCCCTTGCACGTGCTATTCCTTCTAACTGGAAAACTCATACATCATGCACCCCTCTCACCTTCACCTAATTAACTCTTCAGTTCTCAACTGAAACATCACTTCCTATTCTTAGATTTCTATTACTAGAGTGACCATATGTCCTGGCATGACTAGCATAGCCTCACTTTACACCTATTCACCACAGCCTAATTTCTCTCCCTCTCCCTCTCAAAAGCAAAGCATCCCAGTTCAGACAATAAGTTATATGGTCATGCTATCCATGAGGAAGTCCCAACACCACCTGGGTCAGCTGCCCCTGTTACATGCTCTCATAGCTCTGTATAACCTGCCTTCACACATGGAAGTTTGTATGTACACATTTATTCGAGGATCAATATTTTTGTCCCTCACTAGTCTGAGTAAACTTTGATTGCTGGGACTGTGTTTTTTGTTCATTCAGGATTGTATCCTTAACAGCTACCACACAAGATCACATGTCATGTACCTGGCACATGGCAGCCACTCCTATTTTCTGAATAGATGAATTTTTGCTGAATAGATATTTCTGTTTAGTAGGCTAATTTCTTGAAATATCCTGTACTCCCTCTGCCACTTAGAAGTATCCACTTCCAAGGTGGAAGCCTGGCATTTGTTCTTCTCAATCCTGAGCTCCTTGAGATTATGCTGGGAGGAGGGAAGACAGAGGACAGAGAGGAACACACTAGAGCCTCAGAGTTCCCAGATCTAGGAAGAACACAGACCTGCAGTTTCCATCAGCAGTGGGATCTGCAGCCAATCACCCTTGCAGGAGCCCCAAGGCCCTGCCAGGACCTGGGGGTAGGGCTTGGGGTTCCACGGGGAATATGATTCTTCTGCAAGCTATGTTGCCTGCCACTGGCTTTCAGGTATCAGGTAGCCTCTCATAGATAACCAGGACAGACCAGAGACCAGAAAAGCCTCCCTTCTCTAATCTCCAAAACTAAAGAGCCTCAAATGAGGGCCTGTGTCTTATTCATCTGTGTATCTAGAGGCTCACAGGTTCTCCAAGTTTGTTGAATAGAACCGGAGTAAGGAGTTAAGCTTTAAGTCTAGTCAGGCTCTCTAAACAGGGGGCAAGAGCCCCACCTACTGGCCTCATCAGTAACTGCAGATAGGTTCTTAAGGAGGGATCTGAGAACTTGGTGGGCAGGCAGAAATACTGCTTTCGCTGCAGCCAAAGTAGTGCCAGGAGTATTGTATTAGACTGTCAAATCTAACATACTCAGGTGGACAAAATAAAGTACTAACTCCTAATTTAGATACAAAAGGCCATTTACATTGAACCCTCAGTGAAATTTTGCAGTATCTTGCCCCCACCTGCCACATACCTCTGCTTGACCCATTCTAACAGCCTTCTCCCACTGGAAAAGGCGCTCTTCCTTACATGGTATGCATTTTTCTTTGCACCTGGCAAACTGCTGCTCTTTTCAGAATCCTAGGCCAACTTCAGCCAAGTCTTTTCTTGCTTGTACCCTTAGGGGTGCTACTCTGATCCTCAGTTTGGGACAGAACTCAGCTCGGTGTACACAGACCATTCCCATGCCTGATGCCTGACATACCCCCTAGACACTGAGCTCTCTGGGAGTTCTACAAGTACATAGCAGCTTCACAAAGACTATTGAATACAGGTAGCTCCATGTTTGGACATACAGAGAACTGGGTTCTTGTCTCAATGTGCCACTAAGTTGCAGTTTTTTTTTTTTTTTTTTTTGAGACCTCACTTAGGCTGGAGTGCAGTGGCACAATCTCAGCTTACTGCAGCCTCCACCTCCTGGGTTCAAGCAATTCTCCTGCCTCAGCCTCCCAAGTAGCTGGGATTACAGGAGCATACCACCATGCCCAACTAATTTTTTTGTATTTTTTTAGTAGAGATGGGGTTTCACCATGTTGTTCAGGCTAGTCTCGAACTCCTGAGCTCATGATCAGCCCACCTCAGCCTTCCAAAGTGCTGGGATTATAAGTGTGTGCCGCCGCGCCTGGCCCTAAATTGCAGTTTCATCAACCCTAGGTAAATCATTTGATACTTGGGGCTGTTTCCGCAGTGGTTTTCAACTAGGGGCAATTTTCCTTCTCAGGAAATATTTGGCAATGCCTGCAACTGTTTCTGGTTGTACAACTAGGGGAAACTATTGGCATTCAGTGTTAGAGGCCAGGGATGCTGCCACACATCCTACAACAGGGCAGTCCTCAAAAGCAGACTTACCTGACCCCAGATGGAATGATCTACTCAATACCCACCTAACAGGGTTGCAGTGAGGCTACACCGTGCAAAGGGCAAGCCTCCAACAGGGCATTAGGAAGTCTCCTGCCTGTGTCCATGAAGCATGATGCAAAGGGCCATGAGCCACGTGTCTAATTGACTGAATTTGTAGATTTCAGTGCCAGAGCATATCAGCAAGTGGTAGGAATTTTGGATCCTTCACAAAACTAAAGTTTCTAAGAGGACCAATTCTGCATATCCATTTTTGTATCAGGAATGAAGATGATAAACATGAAACAACAGAAAACCATTGCAGGGAAATAATGATTAACTTATGCTTGATGCCTTTGCTGAAATGGCATGTTGTACATCACAAGGAAACTAAGGAATATCATTTCCAAAATGCTTTTTTATTGAGCAAGAGGCAGTTATAGAGTGCTTATAATATGCCAGGGACTGTGCTAAGTGCTTGAAATTCTTAGTCCTTACAACAAGCCTCTGAGGTAGTCAAGAATCCACAAATGAGATGAGACAGTATTTTCATTTTACATAAGAAGGTAGACTCTGGGCTGGGCATAGTGGCTCACGCCTGTAATCCCAGCACTCTGGGAGACCAACATGGGAGGATTGTTTGAGACCAGCCTGGGCAACACAAGGAGACCCTGTCTCTACAAAAAATTAAAAAACAAACAACGAACTAGTCAAGCATAGTGACTACTGTAGCCCAACCACTCAGGACACTGAGGTGGGAGTATCTGCTTGAGCCCCAGAGGCTGAGGCTGCAGTGAGCTGTGATCGTGATGGCACCCCTGCACTCCAGCCTGGGTGACAGAGCAAGACCCTGTCTCCAAAAAAAAAAAAAAAAAAAAAAAAGTAGACTCAGATTAGCCTTTCTAATGAATGCTGTTTGGCAGTTTGTTAAACGACCTCATTTGTGTAACCCACTGTCTGCAAAATGTAGCAGGCTCAGCTTTGCAAGGCCTAAGAGGAAATGAGGTCTGTCGAAAAAAAGCAAATAAGACTGGGAAGGGTTATAAAATGCGAAAGAAAAACAAGCTATAGCTTTAAACAAACAGCAAGCTCACAAATTATTTATCTATTTTAAGGAGAATAAATTAATGGATGTAGTGTCATATTCAACTTTAAAATGAAAATGGGCTGGGTGCAATGGCTCGGGTCTGTAATCCCAACCCTTTGGGAGGCAGAGGCAGGCAGATAGCTTGAGCTCAGTTTGAGACCAGCCTGGGCAACATGACAAAACCTCACTCTACAAAAAATACAAAAATTGGCTGGGTGCGGTGGCTCAGGCCTGTAATCCCAGTACTTTGGGAGGCTGAGGTGGGTGGATCAACTCAGGTCAAGAGTTGGAGAGCAGCCTGACCAATATGGTGAAACCCCACCTCTACTAAAAATACAAAAATTAGCCAGGTGTGGTGGTATGCACCAGTAGTCCCAGCTACTCAGGAGGCTGAGACAGAATTACTTGAACCTGGGAAGTGGAGGTTGTAGTGAGCTGAGATCACACACTCCAGCCTGGGCCACAGAACAAGACTCTGTCTCAAAAAAAAAAAAAAAAAAAAAATTAGCCAAGTGTGGTGGCACATACCCGTGGTCTCAGCTACTCGGGAGGCTAAGGTGGGAGGATTGCTTGAGCCTGGGAGATAGAGGTTGCAGTAAGCCAAGATTGCACCACTGCACTCCAGCCTGGGTGACAAGAGCAAGACCCTGTCTCAAAATAAATAAAATTAAAATGCCAGAAAAAAATTTACAACCCATGATTAAGGGCTAATCTGCCTAAGATATCAAGAGCACTAAAAAGCATTTAGAAAAAGATAAATAATCCATTTGAAATAAGGGACAGAGCTGGTAACTTGTTATAGAAAAGAAATACAAATGACTAATGTCTAAGAGAAATGGAAAGGCCTGCACAGTGGCTCAAGCCTGTAATCCCTGCACTTGGGGAGGCCAAGACAGGTGGATCACCTGAGGTCAGGAGTTCAAGACCAGCTTGACCAACATGGTGAAACCCCATCTGTACTAAAAATACAAAACTTAGCCGGGTGTGGTGGTGGGCATCTGTAATCCCAGCCACTTGGGAAGCTGAGGCAGGAGAATCACTTGAATCCGGGAGGGAGAGAATGCAGTGAGCTGAGATCATGCCACTGCACTCCAGCCTGGATGAGAGAGCAAGACTACATCTTGAAAAAATAAAGAAATGGATAAAGAAAATGTATTGGGCTGGGTGCCATGGATCACATCTGTAATCCCAGCACTTTGGGAGGCTGAGGTGAGAGGATCCCTTGATCCCAGGAGAAACAATGGTGCAGTGAACTATGATGGCACCACTGTACTCCAGCCTGGTTGACAGAGCAAAACCCTGTCTCAAAAAAAAAAAAAAAAAAAAAAAAAAAAAAAAAAAAAAAAAAAAAAAAAAAAAAAAAAAAAAAAAAAAAAAAAAAAAAAAAAAAAAAAAAAAAAAAAAAAAAAAAAAAAAAAAAAAAAAATTAGTACAGACATACAATGGAATATCATGAAGTCTTAAAAAGGAAGGGAATCCTGTCACCTGCTACAACATGGATGACCCTTGAGGACATTTGGCTAAGTAAAATAAGCCAGCCACAAAAAGATAGTATTATTACTATTCCACTCATGAGATTATAGCTAAAGTAGTCAAATCATAAAAGCAAAGTAGAAAGATGGTTGCTAAGGGCTGGGGAGAAGGGGCTATTAGTGTCTAATGAATATAGTTATAGTTTTACAAGAGGAAAATGTCCTGTCCTAGAGAACTGTTACATAATGTAAATATACTTAACACTACTCAACTATACAATTAAAAATGGTTGGTGGTAAATTTCATGTTGTGCTTTACCACTATAAAACAAAAATGAGAGAACATTACCATTTATCCAAGTAGAAACGATCAATTTGGAAGCTAAGATGGCCGATCACTAGCAGCTCAGGATTGCAGCTCCCAGTGAAAGCGCAGAGAGCAAGTAGACGCCACACCTTCAGACAAATTTTTGCTGCCCACGGACCCGGACATTCCCGGCGGAGGAACCCTTCGGGTCGCTAGCGCGACCCTTTCGGCTGGCGCGGCTGTTTTGCCAGCACCTCGGCCCAGCGGCTCTTGGTGAGGAGTAAACGGGACTGGGTCTCCTTTTGGATGATGTTTGGAGCTGTGTGAAGGCAGAGCAGTCCATCCAGCTGATTGAAAAAGGGACTGAAGAGGGAAGCCAGATTAGAGACCTCCAGGCAGAAAAGCACCACGAATCTCAACAATGATGTTTTAGCCAGCGTTACGGGTCGCCGCAGTGAAAATTACATAGATTCCGGAGCTGGGAATTAACAAGCTGGACGTCCACTCAGAGACCTAATTTGAAAGTTGGTAATTACAAAGACAACAGGTGGATAAAACCACAAAGATGAGAAGAAGCCAGCGTAAAAAAACTGAGAACACTCAAAATCAGAAAGTCTCTCCTTCTACAGAGGATGGTAGTTCCTCATCAGCAACAGAACAAGGCTTGATGGAAAACGAGTGTGAAGAATTAACGGAATCAGGCTTCAGAAGGTGGATAATAAGAAACTTCTGTGAGCTAAAAGAATATGTTCTAACCCACTGCAAAGAAACTAACAATTTTGAAAAAAGGTTTCATGAAATGCTAACAAGAATGGACAATTTAGAGAGGAATATAAACGAATTAATGGAGCTGAAAAACACAATACGAGAAATCTGTGAAGTATGCACAAGTTTTAGCAGTCGAATTGATCAAGCAGAAGAAAGAATAATAGAGCTCAAAGACCAACTTAATAAAATGAAACAAGAAGATCAGATCAAAGAAAAAAAGGGTAAAAAGGAATGAACAAAGTCTCCAAGAAATACGGGACTATGTTAAAAGACCCAATTTACGCTTAATAGGTATACCTTAATGTGACAGAGAATGAATCCAAGCTGGAAAATATTTTTCAGGATATTATCCAGGAAAATTTTCCTAAACTAGTAAGGCACAACAATACTCAACTCCAGGCAATACAGAGAACGCCACAAAGATATTCCTCAAGAAGACCAACCCCAAGACACATAATCGTCAGATTTACTCAGATTGAAATAAAGGAGAAAATACGAAGGGCAGCCAGAGAGAAAGGCCAGGTTACCCATAAAGGGAAGCCTATCAGACTCACAGCAAATCTCTCAGTAGAAACTCTACAAGCCAGAAGAGAGTGGGGGTTAATATTTAACATCCTTAAAGAAAAAAACTCAACCCAGAATTTCATATCCAGCCAAACTAAGTTTTACAAGTGAAGGAAAAATAAAATTTTTTGCGAACAAACAAGAACTCAGAGATTTCATCACCACCAGGCCTGTTTTACAACTTCTGAAAGTACTATACACAGAAAGGAACAAACAGCATCAGTTATCCCAAAAACTTTAAAGCATATTACAATGAAGAATTTACATCAACTAACGGGCAAACAGCCAGTTAGCCTTAAATAACAGTATTAAACTCACATATATCAATATTAATCCTAAACTTAAATGGATTAAATGCCCCAATCAAAACAGTTAGACAAACTGAATAAAAAGTTAAAACCCATCGGTACGCTGTATTCAGACCTTTTTTATAGGCAAGGACACACAAAGACTTAACATAAAGGGACGGAGGAAGATTCACCAACCTAATGGAGAGAAAAACAAAACAAAACAAAACAAAAAAAACACGACTTGAACTCAGACCTGGAACAAGCAAATTTAATAAATATTTACAGAACTTACCACCCCATATCCACAAAACATTTTTTTTTAATATTATATCATACCCATTCTAAAAGTGATCACATAATAGGAAATAAATCACTTTTTAGTAATTGCATAACATTTCACAGATTTAAATGAAATCCTGAGCAACAGAGCAAGATTCTCGTTCTCTCTCCCTCTTTTTCTCTTTCATTATTCTTCTTTCTCTTAAAGTTCCCCTTTCCTTTTCTTTTATACTTATAAAAAAAAAAAAGATCAATTTGGTAAATAGTGTTGGCAAGAGGGCAAAGAGGCATGTTGATAAAATGTTGCTGGAACTATACAATTAGTACAACGATTTGGGGAGGGCAATAATGATCAAAATTTTATTAATAAATGCAAATATCCTTTGAACAAGCAATCACTTTTAGAAATATTTCCTACATAAATCCACACACTCAGGCTCATGTACAAGAATATCCAGTGTTAACACTATTTATAATAGCAAAATACTCAACCTAAACTTCTGCCCCTAAAATACTAATTTAAATAACTTAAATGGAGTACCATGCAGCCATTAAAAATGGGCTACTGTGTTCTGCTATGAAATGAACTTTAAAAGTTGTAAAACATTGCACATGACAAACTGCCCCATTTGTGCCAGGAAAAAAAGAGGAGGACGCATATAGCAGCACATACCTAGAAATTGTCTGGAAGGAGATATAAGAAGCAGGTTCCAAGAAACAGGGCTGAGATGAAATTTTTTTTTGGACAGTCTGGCTTGTTCACCCAGACTGGAATGTAGTGGCGAGATCTCGGCTCACCGCAATGTCTGTCTCCCAGGTTCAAGTAATTCTCTACCTCAGCCTCCTGAGTAGCTGGGATTACAGGCACCCATCACCTCGCCCAGCTAATTTTTTTTGTATTTTAGTAGAGATAGGGTTTCACCATCTGGGCCAGGCTGGTCTTGAACTCTTGACCTCGTGATCCATCCGATCTGGCTTCCCAAAGTGTTGGGATTACAGGCATGAGCCACCATGCCTGGCCTTATTTTTGGAGACAGAGTTTCACTCTTGTCACCCATTCCAGCCCAGGCTGGAGTGCAATGACACGATCTTGGCTCACTGCAACCGGGTTCAAGCTGGGATTACAGGTGTGAGCCACTGCACCCAGCCTTCAATTTTTAATTGTATACTATTATTTTTAACAAGTATACTTGAAAATGGAAGCATGAAGGTGGGAAATACCAATTCACGTCTTTTCAAATACTCTTAGATAAGTGGTTTTCAACTCTGGCTGCTCATTAGAATCACCTGGGAGCTTTAAACTATCCTAACACTCAGGCCTCACCAGAGAGCACCAGGGTCTGACTCAACAGGTCTCAAGATGGGCCCCTGCACATCCGTGTTTTTAGTTCCCCAGATGACTCTAATTTTCAGCTGATGTCTTAGCAATCACTGACTTAGACCAGGGATCGGCACAAACCTTTTCTGTAAAGGGCCACATCCTAAATGTCTTCGGCTTTGTGGGCCATTGATAAGGTCTCTGTCCTATCTACTTTTTTTGCCCAGGCTGGAGTGCAGTGGCACGATCTTGGCTCACCACAACCTCCACCTCCTGGATTCAAGTGATTCTTCTGCCTCAGCCTCCCAGGTAGCTGGGTACAGGCATGCATCACCATGCCTGGCTAATTTAGTATTTTTAGTAGAGATGGGGTTTCTCCATGTTGGTCAGGCTGGTCTCAAACTCCTCAGGTGATCCACCCACCTCAGCCTCCCAAAGTGCTGGATTACAGGTATGAGCCACCACACCGGCTATTATCTATCTTTTCAAAAAACCTTTACTAATGTAAAAACCATCCTTAGCTCTTAGGTAATATAAAAACAAGCCATGGGCTGGATTTGACCCATTGGCCATTTTGCCAACCCCCAATTTGGACTATGCACAGGCTGCAATATAGCCTGGAAAAGGCACCATGAGACAAGCTGTGGCCAAGAAAACCCTGCAAGCTGCTGCCAAAAAGCCTCTGCAGTGAAGCCACAGGTCCAGACCCCAGTCCTCTAACTGGCACCCAAGTTGTTCTGTTTTGAGCAGGAAGAAGAAGGGGTTCAGATTCACAATAATAAACTCCCAAGACACATTATAAACCAGCCAGTTTATTATTTTATAGTAAGATGTAGAACTTTTACCATGCAGACTGAAATATCGGTGTCAGCATGAGCAGTACATTTTCTTCCTAGAGGCAGTTACATGAAAAACCAATTTATTATCAGGTTATTTAGTGAGTGTGGAATCCAAACAAGAGGAGACTAATCTTAAGACCTATAAATCATCCATGAAGGCTTGGGGCACACTTTCCTACCACCCAAACACCTTAGCCTCCAGAAAGCTGTGGACTCTTCCCTCTCTGTCTTGTTCTGGGGCTGAGTATCACCACTGATCAGTCACTTCCTGCAGCCATACCCTCAGGCCAGCCTGGCCTAAGAGCTGTATCTCTGGTTACTGGTTTGTGTTGTTATAGCCACTGTTACTAACAGTTAAGGTTCTGAAGGTGGAACGTCAATTGCTCCCATGCACCAACTACGAGACCCATGTACCAACTATGAGACACAATAATCCTGTTAGTTTGTTCTCCCAAAACCACTCCACTCAAGTTTATCAGGTAATATGCTCTGTAAGGTTCTTTCAACCCTGTTAGCACATACACAGATTACCAATAAATTCATCTAATGTAACCTACCTTCCTACTGAGGATTTAGTTTTTCTCTTCCCTACTTTCTTGATTCTCAACCGTGCAGGAATTAATGAAACCAATTCTATGTCACAACTGCAACCAAGACGGCAATACCAAGTGATATGTGTTTTTCAAATTAATGTCATTTTGTTCTCTATACTGTAAAATACGATGCAGTCCTCAACTTGGTACTCAATACTAGGAAGGGTCAAGTTGTCAAAAAACGTTTCAACAGTAGAAAAGTTTGCTTTCAAATTAAAAAACAAAGCGTGTATTGCAAACATCATGTAATGATAAAATTACAGAAAAAAATATGTTCAGAATGACCCACAGCATTCATACCACACCAGAATTTTACCTGTAACAAAACAGTAAATTTTATCCCAAAAAGTAGGTTAGGTCCATGCTGGCTAAAAACTTCAGTCCCAGACCCAATAAATGAGGATGAAATACACAGTGCATGCTTAACATGACATTGCATATACATCAGCCATTCTTTAATGCCCCTCACTAGGGTTTTGAGGGAAAGATGGATGAAATGTGAACATGTGCACTCACAAAGGCAGAATTTTCTTCCAATTATAAAAAGTCATACATGTGACCCTTTATTATGTCCTGGGCAACAGCTAAGTTTTTGTCTGTGGGAATCCACCTTTGAAAATCACAACAAAAATCAATAGGAAAAGATTTAATATAAAATATACAAATTTCTCAGAATGAAGACTTTCACAGAAATGGAAGGAGACAACAATGAAAATGAATTTTCTTGAAAAATAACATTCCCTTATTTTGTCCCTGCTACTCAACACTCAAAACCAAGTCTGTACAAAACTAGGTAACACAGAAAAGGACCAGAAAGGATGTTACACTGTAAAGTCTTAGGACCTACCCTAAACTTCTGTCCTCATCAAGACCCTCACCTAGAGAGCTGAGGGTTCCCAGGTCCACTGGAGAAAGTGAGTGGTCTCCGACCATCACCTCTGCTTCGCCAAAGATAGCCCCAGGTCACTCGCTGTCAAACTTCACAGAATTGACCTGAACAGAGATGGAGCCTCCCCGGTAGCTGCCCCGCTTCTTCTTGGTTTTCTCATGCCGGAAGGACTTGCCTTTGGTGAACTTCAAAACCTGATTGGCTCGCTCTCCCCAGTCTCCGGCTGCACCTCGCTGATAAGTAGACAGAGGAGGTTAACACAGAAGAACCATGCCAGGATCCTGCCACTTTTTTCTTTCTACTCCCTACTCAAGGCAACCAGAACCCAGAGAGGATTCTCACCAACCTGAACCAAGAGCTGTCCTCTCTGACACTATGCACCCTTCCACCCAAGAGTGGCACAGATCTCTCTCTCACCTTGGCATCAAAGGAGTTGTCTGCCACTCGTGAATCCACCTCAATTTCCTCCTCCCTGACCCTTCGGAATGGGGATGATGCCCTTTTTTCTCCCTACGGAAGAATGAAGTAGAAAATTAAAGACAGAGTGATCATGTAACAGCTCTCCTGAGTGATACACATGTGTACATGTGCCAGGTCACGCCAGGCAGAGCTGTCAAGATGATCCTAGATTTTTCTACTTTTAAAGAGCTGGCTCCTGAGAGGAAAGTGAGACAACTTACTTTCTTCCTTTTTGGAAATGTGTTAGGGGTCTGAAGCTTTATCTTCTTAGCCTGAGGAGTCTCTGCCTCCTTGGCAGCCTCATTCTGCTTCCGCTTCTTTAATGAACCTACAAAACAAAAAGCCAAACTCAGGCCACGGGCAGTGGCTCACAACTGGAACTCCAGCATTTTGTGACACCAAGTAGGAGAATCGCTTGACCCAAGAAACCGACATCAACATAGGCAATTGAG
>PVKP010030725.1:0-27649 GCA_004027715.1 Plecturocebus donacophilus
TTCTGAGATATTTTCTTCTGCTTGTTCTAGTCTATTGTCGAAGTTTTCAAATGTTGAAAATTGTTTAAAAAAATCAATGTTTTAAATTATTTTTCTAGGATTTTGTAAATTTCTTTTTCATTAGTACCTTTTGCTGGAGAGAATTATTATGTTCCTTTGGAGGTATCATATTTACTTTCTTTCTTTTTTGTTTTTTTTGAGACAGAGTCTCATTCTGTTGCCAGGCTGTGGTGCACACAGTGGTGTGATCATGACTCACTGCAACATCCACCTCCTGGGATCAAGTGATTATCCTGCCTCAGCCTCCTGAGTAGCTGGGATTACAGGCATGTACCACCACGACCAGCTAATTTTTGTATTTTTAGTAGAGATGGGGTTTCACCATATTGGCCAGGATGGTCTCGATCTCCTGACCTTGTGATCCATCCGCCTTGGCCTCCCCAAGTTCTGAGATTACAGGCGTGATTCACTGCACCCAGCCTGTATTTTCTTATTTTTTTCATATTTCTTGTGTTTTTACATTGATGTGTGCACATGTGGCATAACAGTTGCTTCTTCCAATTTTTTGAATTTGCTTTTTTAGGGGAAGACTTTTTCCTGAAGATGTATCTATGGTATTGATTGCATAAGGCACTTTGGCTTTGATACTGAGTGCATGTAGTAGTCTAGCCTCTGTATGATTTCTTTGGCTGTAAATAGTGTCAGTGGTATCTGCGATTTCCTCAGTAACTTAGGGTATGGTGATTGGTGGAGGCTGTGATGAAATTTTGCTGAGGACTGGAACACCAGGAAGGGTCAGTCTTTGGGCCCCAGTGGTGGTATTAGTAGGTTAAGCATTCTTGTCTTTGGGCTCCTGAGTGTCATATGTTAGCAGGTCCAAGTGGGCTGATTCTTGGGCATCGAAATGGCTTGCTCAGAGGCTGGTAGTGTCAGCAGTGAGTTGGGTGAATGGATAGGTTCCTGGGCTCCTGGGCCACAGCTGTGGTGTGAGTGATGGCACTAGCAGTGGCAAGATTACCCTCTGTGTCTTGAGTGATGTGTGCTGGTGATAGCAGTGGCTGTGATGGGCTGGGCAGGCCACGCTGCAGGCTGGAAAGTGCTGTATGCAAGTAGGTACCAGCTGTGGTGGTAGCAGCAGGGTGGGTGGGTCCAACTTCAGGCCCCCAAGAGGAGAGTGTTCAGGTGCCACTGGTGATTCCCAGGACTGAGTGATTCCCAGGTCCCAGGATTATATGCTCTGGCATGAGTGGGTGGAGGTGGGCAAAGCCAGTCTGGGCAGGTGGGGGACTCTGGGCAAACTAAAATGTGTGATGGCTCCACTATTAGAGGCCATGGAGTCACTGCCACCTTGGGCCAAGTGGCGGCAGCCAGCCATGGGAGTGATGCAGCTGGGGAATGTCAGTAGAGCTCCAGGAATGTGGTGATGCAGGTGCTATTGAGCCCCAGGGCAGTGTGTGGTCTGTTGGTGGTTGAGCTCTCAAAATGGTACTATGTTATAGTTGTTTATGACTCAGGGTGTGTGGGGGGCCAAGCATGAGCTCCCACTTTGAGAAGTGCCTTTGTGTGCTCCCCCGGAAGCTCTCTATGTCAGTTTCAGGGCCCCCAAAGGTTAAGGGGTTCTTCTGTGGCTAGGATTGCAGTAGTCCACAGTGGAAATGTGGACCACTGGGGATCTCTCACTTACCCTTTTTGGCACTGGGGAGTCTCTCCAGGCTTCCAGCCAATCTCACCTGAGCAGGCCACCTCACTTCCCTTTCTGCCTTGCTTTAGGTATTTCCTCTCACTTGTCTTTTGAATTCCAGTGTTCTCTGTTGGATAATCTATTTGAAGTATGATTATCTACTCACTATTTTGGTTCTCTGTGGAGGAGGCAAGTACAATGTGCCTCTAGTCAGCTGTCTTGAAGCCCCTCTTAGGCTTTGTCTTTTGAACTGAGGGTAAAAAGATGAATAAAGGCAAAAACATAATCCTTTAACAAGATCACATACTAATGGTGATGACAATCACGTAAATGTGTTTTAATGTCCATATGAAATGTCATCAATAGAAGTGTAAGCCAAATACTAAAGAAACTCAGAAAAAAGATAATGTAAGTCTATATTGTAGGAAGTGTGGGTGGAAGGTGGGCATGGCCAGGGAAGAAGGAAAATTTGGAATGTGATGATGGAAGAGTGAACATTTTCCTGATGGACAAAACATTACTAGTAGAGGGAGCAGCACTTGAATTGTCACAGGTGTTTGGATCCTGCAAGTAGCTGTCTAGGTTTGTGGTAAATAAGATGCAGTGGTGGGAGATGAAGCTGGATAAGTAGGCAGGGGCTAGATCATGAAAAGCCTCTTGTGTCATGCCTCGTGGAGGTTAAATTTATTTATTAAACAATGCAGGATGAAAAATGAATTTAGTGGTTTTGCAATTTAACAGGAGGGTGAGACTTGAGGCAAGAAGAACTGTTAGGGGCTATTTTAACAATTCAGGTAACAGACAATGATTTGTCAGTAGGCATGGAGAGGAAGATGAAGGAATGAAGTCTAGAAATATTTGGGAATTTATATTTTCAGTACTTGGGTATGCAGGATGAGGGAGGAGAAAGGATCTAGAAGATTCCATTTTTAAAAAAAATTATTTTACTTTAGGTGCATACTATATCTGGCATTTCTCCCCATGAGAAGATTCCATTTTTACGTGGGCATTTGGGTACACAGTATTGCCATTTATTGAGATTTGGAAAATGGAAAATGTGATGGTTAATTTCATGTATCAACTTGGCTAGACTGTCCTATCCAGTTGTTTGGTCAAACACCCATCTGGATGTTGCTGTGAAGGTATTTTTTAGATGTGATTAGTATTTAAATCAGTAGAATGTGAATATAATAGATTACCCTCCATAATGTGAGTTGGCCGCATCTAATCAGTTGCAGGTCTTAAGAGAAGACAGAGGTCCCAAAAAGCAGAAGAAATTCTGCCTCCACACTGCCTTCAGACTCAAAATTATGATGTCAACTCTTCCCTCAGTCTCCAACCTGCTGGCCTGTCAGACTTGCCAGTCCCCAGAATTATGTGAGCCAATTCCTTAAAATGAATGTCTCTATGTATGCATCCTATTGGTTCTGTTTCTCTGGAGAATCTTGACTAATGCAGGAGGATTTCTTTTTGTTCAGTTTTGTATTTGATAAATGCTTTGCTGAACACAAATGCGCCCGGAGGACATTATGTTAAGTGAAGTAAATCAAGCACAGAAAGATAAATACCACATCTTCTCCTTCATATGTGGGTGATATGGCTTATCTGTGTCCCCACCCAAATGTCATCTTGAATTGTAATCCCATGACCCTCACGTGTCAACGAAGGGACCCAGTGTGAGGTGACTGGATCCATGGGGGCAGTTCCTTCATGCTGTTCTCATGATAGTGGGTTCTAAAGAGATCTGATGGTTTTATAAGTGATTAACAGTTACTCCTTCACAGACTCACACTCTCTCTTGCCACCTTGTGAAGAAGATTCCTGCTTCCCTTTCCACCATGATTCTAAGTTTTCTGTAAGTTCCTAGTTTCGGAAAATTCTTTATAGCAGTGTGAAAATGGACTAATACAATGGGAGCATTAAAAAAAAATAGAGCGAGCCTATAGAAGTAAAGAGTAGAATTGTGGTTGTGAGTGCATAGGAAGTTCTGGGAGAAGGAGGATAAGAAAATGTGGGTTAATGGATACAAAAATACAGCTAGAGAGTGGGATGTCCAGCTTCCAAACAGGAATGTTTGTAGCATCAGTGACAAAAAAGAGAATTAATTATAGGTAATGTTGAGAAAAGCAAGACTTTTGTTGAGAAGTGTGTCCAGTGTTACACCGTGAAAAAGGGAGGACAGCACAAGACTGGGTCAAATCTCCATGGTCTCTTTGGGTGGAAGACTGGTCAGGACATTGACTTCTCTTACACATATGCCAATAAGAATAAAGGTACCACCTAGGGAGAGGATGTACTCACCGATGGAGTATTTGGAGAATCCCAAGAAGTATATCCCTGGGACAAAAATGAGCTTCACCAGCATTAAGAAGAAAGGCAGAAAGAGCAGGCTTGATAGCTTATTTCAAAAAAGCTACTAAGGAGTAAGAATTGGCCACTACCTTACTTATTACAAAACAGAAATGTCTCATAACTTTTTTATGTGTATTATAAGTTAATAGATTTCATAAACCAGAATTCAGATCATGAATGACAGAATATTTTTTATTGAGCAGTCCTGGTTTAACTAAGACTGACTTGTGGTTAAATGAATATGCTTGCCTTTTTGAATTTTAATAGTAATTCTGATTTGGTAAATGCTATCATGGTTTTCCCCTTCTAAAGAGAGGATTGAACTTCATTAGCTAGTAATGTTGAAATTTTCACAAAGATGGTGAATGCCTTCTTAACACCTATTGGAAATTGGTTTTATATTTAGATTTATGTAACTGGTTATATGAATATATTTATATACTGGAGAAATTCCTTCACTGTCTCAGAACCAAGCAAGATTCATCTGTGCTTTGTGTTCATTTGCCTCTTAAAGGCAAGAGCTGAAGATCAGGCAGCAATATCTACATTTTTTTGTCTTAACTATGCCAATCTAATTAGAATTTCCTGTATCTAAAATGGTTTCTTTTACTCATTGAAAGGCTTTTTAGTGTGGCTTATGGGTAATATCAAATAAAGAATATTTTACACTTAAAAATATTGCAGCTAGATAGAAGAAATAAGTTCTAGTGTTTTGTAGCACAGTGCATGGTGACTATGATTAACAATTTAGTGCATACTTTCAAAAAGCTGGAAGAGAGGATTTTGAATGTTCACAACACAAAGACGTAATCAATGTTTGAGGTGATAAATATGCTAATTATCCTGATGTGTTCATTATACATTTATTGAAATATCACTCTGAATCCCATAAATATGTATAATTATCATGTGCCAATTAAAAATAAATGGGGAAAAAAAGAAATGGTTTGCTGAAGCAGAGGCTCGGGATTTTTAAAAGAGAAAATGAGGGCTTATTTTTGTTGTTATGCCAGGAGTGTTGTGTTTAAATGTCAATGTTGTTTATTTATTCCTTTGAATTGTTGGACAATGTCCCTTCTAGGCTTCTGTTGTTGTATATTAGAAAATGTGGGCTATCCAAATGTGTAATTCTTACTAGTAATGAAATCCATATACATTTATTGAAGCTAGAGTTGTTGGCTGTTGTTTTTTTTTTTTTTTTGGAATTTATACAGATGATTTGTACTTGTAAGGAAGGGCTAGAAATACTTCTCAGAAATATGCAGCACTTGAGTCCAAGACTAGTACTTTAATTTCATCTATTGTACTTCAGTGAGTCATAGGAGGCAGTAGGATGGATGAGATTCTCCTACAAAACTACAATTGGAAAGGTCTGGAACAAGCAGATTTTTGCATGATTTCTTAAAGCTTTACTATTTCTTTATTCACTTGATTTTCTGAAGAGTAAATCTTTGGAATCAAACAAATGTTGGTCCTCCACCAACTATGTTTCTGCCTTTCGGCTGGTAAATATTCATTTCTCTGGGCCTCAGTTGCAATGACTGTAAAACATACCACTCAGGGCTTTTCAAGGATTCATTAAGATGTTAATGAGAAAGTGCCCTGTCCAGGGCCTGTGCAGAGTTGGCTCCAAGTAGTGGAAGCTATTTTTATTGTTCTTTAAATTTATTTGTTTCCTCATAGGCTTTCAAATTCTGGATCTCCTGGGATAGTTACATATGTGCTATTTGTTGGAACTTGTACAATTTTCTCCTGTCTGAAGTGGAGTTGCAGATTCTTAACCCCTGAATTTTCTCAAGAATGAAGGGAACTGACAGGAAGTAGACATGATATCTTCAAGATTAAATGATTCCAGTTGAGGAATAAAACTTATTTTATGAGGAGCAAAACTCTACCAGCAACCATATCTCCCCTATTTCTCCTTTATCCAGTCGGCTGTACTCATTCTCCAAAACCCAGGTCACTACCATCTTCTAAAGGTCTTTCTTGTCCTCACCAGCCCTTCCCTGAATTTCAGTGCCATCCTCAGTACTCCTAGCAGACATCTCCAGGGAGCAGCGTCATGTTGTATTTTATGACTGGTGGCCCTGGAGTTATTCTCTAGGTGGTCCTACTTGACAATGTAAGATGGCTTTATGTGACTTAAAAGCATTTATTCTCACCTTTACATTCCTTTCTAAAGGGGACCTCTTTAAATGGAAAGAATACATTCAATTTTTTATCTTCCAGTGCTTAACACAGTGCCTGGAACATGTCTAAGGAAAACATGAGTGGTGGGTGAATGAATGAAAATCTGCAGTGAGACACATTCAGGACTATGTAATAAGTATTCTTTTTAATCATTCACTGTTCTCTATCATGTCTGCATCTCCTCCAAGTACTGCTGATGGCATTGCAATCTAAATGTAAAATTTATCTTGGAGTTCTGCAAGTCCATCCCCAGGCTCTGCCCATCACAGTCAGACTCAATAAGATAGCTTTCTGTGTGCATAAGTAGGATGAGGTAGTGAGGCAGTGAGTAGAAATTGTGATTAGTTTTTAATGAGGCCAGTCATTATGAATATCAAGTTGGTTTGCATTCTCATTAGCAATTTTCATAAATGGTTTGAAACGCTTGCTCAGAATGTCAGGATTACAAACTTAGAGATGAATCACTTCTACCTTGGATTCCTGTTGAGTGGAGATTATTAATTGCATCCTTTCTCATCAGAGCTCTCCATACAACTGCAGCCTTTATTTTTAGAACATTATCTATGGCCAGCTCCTATTTGAACCAACTCGGCTTTAGTCTAATCAGGGAATGTGAAGTTAAATCTAGGACAAAGAGAAGGGAAAACCTAGAAAACCGAGTCAAGAGTTCTGTTGGACACAGTTTCAAAACTTCAACTTTGGAAAGAAGTCACTGTAGGAGATTTACAGTAGCCTTCTGGTTATAGAACCCGTAACTCCTTCTCATACCCCACTGGCTCTTCCTGGCCTCAAGTGGGAAACCTACCTGCAGAGGATTTAGCAAGCATTTATGCCAGTGTACTGCCAAAGTGCCAGCCACTCTATCACCCTTAAACCTTGGGCCCCTTCCCACTCAGAGAGGAGCCACCATTCAGAATCTGTTTTTATGATTCCTTTACTTGTGGTTACTGATAAAATGTATGCATTCCTAAGCTTTATCATGTTAAGTTTGGTAGAATCTAAACTTAATATAACATGTATCATGCTGAATGTTTTTCCCTGTGACTTGCTTTCTTTTATTCAACATGCTTTTGAGATTCACTGACATATGTAATTGTAAATCATTCATTTTCTTTGCTAGTAGAATCCCACTCTTTGATTATACAGGCCATCCAGTCTTTAGTCCAATTCCTGGGGCCAGATGTGTTTCCAAATACAGACTTCTTTGCTTGTTTCCATAAAGGTAATAGGATATTTATTCCATCAATAACATGGCACTCCCAGTAGGGTCTAGAGAAGCATTTTCTGATTAAACACATGAATATTTCTCCTGAAAATATAGAATATATTCACACTAAGTAGAATAATAAAGGCACTAAATAACCTCATGTTAGTTCATGTCAGGCTTTGCTGCCAACTGAGTTATAAAATCACTTTTAGCTTTCAGAGTTTAGGAACTGTGGGCTTATTTAATGATTATTTTTCTATTTTGTCTTTGATGGAGATATTTGGTTGACTTCCAGGTTTTTGTTATTGCAAGTAATGCTACTAAAACC
Organism: Plecturocebus donacophilus; assembly: GCA_004027715.1. Taxonomy (NCBI): domain Eukaryota; kingdom Metazoa; phylum Chordata; class Mammalia; order Primates; family Pitheciidae; genus Plecturocebus; species Plecturocebus donacophilus. The sequence continues at coordinate 7,759 of PVKP010030725.1, forward strand.
ATCCATATATGGCTGCCTCCCTCTAGTAGGCTCTTTGAAGACAGGATCTGGGTCTTATTAATCTTGGTATCTTCATGGCCTAGCAACCAGCCTCAGTAAATGTGTTCTGAATGAATTAATAACTGCTTAGACACTTTTCCCTTCTTGAAAATTGTGGAGCTGTATTTCAACCACAGAAATTAGTCCCAAGATAGAAGCTCAAATTCAATGCTTTTAAAAAAACTACTGCAATAAATTAAATAAACAAAATCCCCAAGCAACTCTAGTAGTAATTTCCTCTATTATTCATTAGATAGATTGCCCTCAGGTATCTCTCTGTTATGATAAGAGTAAGGCCTTTCAAAGGACATTTTTCTACTTTTTAGTATAATATTAGTATAAATCAGGTACTGCCAGTTCCTCTCCATACTCACCTTGGCTTCAGGGGCTATTTGAAGAGTCAAATACAAACCAAGAGATGGGGAAGTGGGAAGTGGCCTGTAAATTTATTGGGCAAAATCCTACATTCTGTCAATTACAGTCTCTGCCTGTGGTTCAGATGGCTCAAGAGCCTTTGCTGGATGCATTTCCATTCTCACTCAGAGGCCCAGGGAAGGAGATCAGCTACAAAAGAAAATGTCACATGGTCTCAGCTTCAGGGATGGGCATGGCATACCTGTTCTCATCCCTGGACACAGGCTTATTTTTCTCTTTGCAGGATTTGTTCTTAACATTTTTGCCTAAAGGTTAAGACTATCAATCTCTAAATAGAACATTGTCACCACTTTAAGCGTTTTTTAAAAAATAATTAAGTCAAAAGAAAATGAAAATGTCTGGGGCTGTAGTGAACTGGATGTTTCGAGTCACTGAGAAGGTTGCATCTCTGTTCATTCATTGGACATCATTTCATGCAACAAACACTGTGTATTAAGGTTTTGCTGGGTGCTGAGGATGTTAAAGGCAAATGAGACAAAGTCCTTGTTACAGTTAATTTTATGTGTCAACTTGTCTGGACCACAGTGCCCAGATGTTTGGTCAGACATTATTCTGGGTGGTTCTCTGAGATTGTTTCTTGATGAGACTTACTGGACTTTGAGTAAAATACATTGCCCTCCATGATGTAGATGAATACTATCCAATCAGTTGAAAGCCTGAATAGAAAAAAAGGCTGACCTCTCTAGTGAGAGGGAATTCTGCCAGCAGATGGCCTTTGGATTTGAGCTGCCAACTCCTTTCTGTATCTCCAGCTTGCCAGCCTCCCCCATCAGATTTTGGACTCACTAAGCCTCTACAGTTGTGTGAGCCAGTTCCTAAAATGAATCACTCACTATACACATACATTTATATATATGTGTGAGTGTGTATGTGTGTGTGTGTGTATACACACACACACACATACACACATTTTGTTGGTTCTGTTCCTCTGGAGACTCTGACTAATACAGTTCCTGTTCTCAAGTAACTCTGTGTCTCTTAAAACAGACATGCAAACAAGCCATTTTAATCTAGTGTGAAGATTGCTCTGAGAATCATCTGTACAGGAGGAAGTAGCACAAAATAGAAATTCAGAGTGTGGCAATGGAAGAACATGCTCAGAAGTTAAGAAAAAGCAACAGTATACCTATAAGCACCAGTGGACAGATGCTCCTTAGGGACAAGGACTGGAATGGGCCTCATTCTGCACTAGAATCCTGTGCAGAAAACAAGGCAAAAAAACACTGAGGCAACACTTGTATCAAACCCAGATGAAACTGGCCTGCCTTAGAGAATTTGAAGGCTGGAGGGAGCTTCAAGAATAGGAGTGGGCTTCCCATAAGTATCCGTGGCTAGGATATCCTTCTTCTATGTGGCATTCCAGGGCTGAATCTCATTGTGAATGTTTGTTAAAAAGCACTGACATTTAGTACACTTGTTCATAATCTTGAATCCACTAGTGCTTGGAATCAAGGGTTTATTCTTAGAGCTATGATTACGTAATATAAATAAATAGGCTTAAAGAAAAGAAGCAAAAACCAGTAGTCCATTAAAATACAGAGTCAATAGAGAGTTCTGCCCCATTTTCTGCAAGAAGTTTTGGAGGAAGAGCTAAAAATAGACACTAAGAAGGAAATGATAGGAAGGTGAATCAAAAAGTCCACACCTCTAGGCTAGAGATTGATTGAGATAGAAAGAGGATACACTTAACCTAATTGCAATGCAGTAACTCTAATTAGGTTAAGGGAAATGTAGAGTGTTAACATTTCAACTGCACCTAGATCTGTATCAGTTTTCCAAGTGAAGATGTTGGGTAGAGAGTGGGTATTGCTTTGACAGTCTTACTCATCATAAGGATAGGTGATAGCGTGGCATGGCAGCTGGAAGGAGTGTTGGTCTTAGCTTGGACCCTTTTGAGTTCCTTTCCTACCACTCGGTTGCCTGTTAGCTCCCCCAAATCTTTATATTTACCCCCTATCCAAAGGCCCTCCCTCTGCTGAGCTCTTTGTCTTGCTTGGTTTTCATCTGTGGCCTACGGCAACAATCACCCATCAACTCCAGCAATACTTCTAGAAACCTGTCTCAAATCCAATGCCTGCACTCTGACAGAAGAAATTTTTAATGATATTTCAAAGTAAATCAAATGGAGCTTGTAACAGCAATGTAACATTATTACACTTTGTGTAGTCATGTTTTCACAGCCTGTGGCACATGGAAAGGCCTTTGCTTCGTAAACTACATCCAATCAAAAGTGTTGAGATGTCAAGAAGAAAATTCAGTTTGCCTTAACATTCAGTAAAAATTGCATTTATCATGCCTACAACACACATATGGAAGTTCAAACAGCACATAGTATATGTTGACCTCAAAGTAACTGTTTGTGTGTCCACATATGTGTGTATGTGTGCATGTGTATGTTGGTGAGGTCAAAAATAACTCTGGTACATTACCACCAACCTTTTCACATAAAGGCATCATGGGTTAATATTAAAAGTATTGGCAATCCAGTATGAGTTTATTTTATCTGTGTGAAGATTAAGACTTAATGACAGAGTTTTGCAACTAATTGTCCGAAGTCACTTAATTTCTTGGAGCTTCTGAGTCCTCATCTTTAAAGTGAGGATACAGGAATTGCCTGCCTCAAATGATTTTTGTGAAGATGAAAAAGATAACGCTTGTGACAGTGCCTAGTCTAGCATTCAGAGATCATCATAATCAGGCCATTGATGCCCTCACCTTGTCTTGCACTCTTCCCCTAAACAATCTCTTTGCTCCATCCAAGCTGTGGGCCATGACACCTCCCACCTGCTATGCTATTGCTCACCTTGTTTTCTCTCCCTAGAATGCTAGCTCTTGTTTTTTCTGCATGAATGAGGAATATGAAAATTTACAAACCCAGCTTGAATCTATAGTCTTCATGAATCCTTCTTAAACTATCTAAACTTGGAAGATTGCTCTTCTCTTTAACTTATCTGAACTTCTGTAACACCTTCAGTACTTAAGTATTTAACACAAGCCTTTTAGACTGCTTTTTTATGTGTGTGACAAAGATGGTAATATTTCCAAAGTAATTCCTGCTGCATTTTACCTCTTATGAATTCTGTTTCTTTTCCCCTAATGTTTTCTGTAACAGGACTAGACTAAGAAGTTGAAGGGGAGAAGACTAGACAAGTTGCAATGAGGGGAGAAGGCTATAATATAACATGAGGAGTGTCCCTTCTTGGAGGTAAGAGGAAACTGGAAGAACTTCTGGTAGAATTGGAAGACCTTCTGGTAGAAGAGGTGAGAGAGAAGAAGGGAGGCAAAGTTCAGATGCAAGTCACCTTTCATATAGTATCCTCCAGTTTCTCCATAAGGTAAAATTGTGTGAGTCTGGGTTCCCGAGAGGCCGGCACGTCTGCTGGGGACTCTTGGCCAGCAAGAGGGTCCCGACCTGAATAGGGGAGTGCGCGGAAAAAAAGAGAAGACAGACAAGCGGGGTCTGGAGGACTGAGTAAGCAATGCTTAAACAGCAGCCTTATTATGCACACAGTTAGTATATATATGTTTGTCCTACGTCATTAACAGGAACAGATACCATTATCTCATACATGAAAGCAGCACATAAGAACAATAGTAAAATCAGATACATAATTGGGTACAATCAAGTCACACAGGTGGTGGGGAAACCTATACTTAAAAGTTAATGACCTATGCAAGGCACCAGAGAGGCAGAAACCCATTATATTTGCGCAGTCACAAGAACAAGCACAGGACCCAATAGTGGGTAAACAAAGTCATAAATCAGATAAACTGAACACATTGTCCTGTCAGACCACATGCAGGCCACATCACAGTCTCACAAAGTTCTTTCTGTAATTCCTTTACCTGCAGTTCCTACTTTCCCATAGCTCGACTGCCTCCAACGGGAAACTGTGTCCGGGCTCAAGCTCACCATATAGTGAGGCCCAATTCCGAGGGGTCTCAGATGGGAACGAACCCCACATGTGAGTTTGACTAGTATCCATGAAGAGGTGCTAAAGCAGAGGGCAGCAACTTCAACAGCTGGTGTACCCACACCAGCAACTTCAACAGCTGCAGAGGCCTCAGAGGTCCAGTAGTTGCAGTGAGAGCAACTACTAGAGGAAGAACAGAGCTCACAAACATGCTAAGGAAAGAGCTGGATATCTCAGAGTAAATGTTTGCTGAGGGAGTTCTATTTGAATATCCTTTTCTAGAGCTTCAGATGAAATAATAACAGGATCAACATAAAATGATCTCCAATTGTTGAGTTTCAGCTATCACAAATCTTGGGCCTTGGGTATGTGTGGTTTTACACAGTGCTTAAACAATCTCCTCGCAGGCTCATCTAAATATGGAGTGTTGGATCATATTATAGAGACCTAGAAGTCTATGTTAAACCAGTGAATATTTCTGCACACTTATCCAGGAGATTTTCTGTTTGACAGGCTTCATTTATGTGAATAGCTGTGCTGTACTAAAGAATTGAAGGATGATAAAGAATATTGTTGGGAAAAATATTCACAAACTATGCATCTGACAAAGGTCTAATATCCAGAATCTACTAGGAACGTAAATCAACAAGGAAAAACCAAACAACTCCATTAAAAAAAGACATGAACAGACATTTCTCAAAAGAAGGCATATAAGCAGCCAACAAACATATGAAAAAATGCTCAACATCACTAATCATCAAAGAAATGCAAATCAAAACCACAATGAGATAATATCTCACACCAGCCAGAATGACTATTACAAAAAACAGATGCTGTTAAGGCTGTGGAGAAAAGAGAATGCTTATACACTGTTGGTAGGAATGTAAACTAGTTCAGCCATTGTGGAAAGCAGTTTGAAGATTTCTCAAACAACTTAAACAGAACAGCCATTCAACTACTGTACACTAGTATGCAGCTCCAGGGCCACATGATAACTTCTGGATCCCCTTTGGAACAGATCAGAGGGAACTAAGGCCCATCTCTCAGGTACCTCCATCAGCCATTCTGTCCTACTACTTGTGCAGTCTCACTATTGGGTATCTGCCCAAAGGAAAATAATTCGTTATATCAAAAAGACAGATGCACTTACTTGTTGATTGCAGCACTATTCACAATAGTGGCACAGAGGGCAGAGAAGGAAGGAGTTGGAAACTTGGGGAAACGGGTAAAAATGAAAAGAATGGAGACCATAGAGAGGTTCCTTCTAATACCCATGGAGGGGGCAGATTCTGATACCATTTTGTTTTCCTCATACGGTTTGATCTTTTTCTTCTATTCCATTCTTAGTGTAATCAACTGTCATTTCCCCCATACCCCTCTTTTTAAGTTCGTATCTGCTCTTAATTTTGTGTTTCTGAATCGGTGTTTTCTATATCCCCAAAAAGACATGGAATCAATCTAGTGCTTATTAACAATGAATTAGGTAAGGAAATCTGGTACATACACACCATAAGATACTATGCAGCCACAGAAGAGAACAGAATCATTTTCTTTGCAGCAACATGGATGGAGCTGGAGGACATTATCCTAAGTGAATTAAGGCAAGAGCAGAAAACCAAATATCACATGTTCTCACGAATGGGAGCTAAACATTGAATACACATAAAGATGGGAACAATATACACTAGGGACTTCTAGATGGGGGATGGAGGGAGGGAGGGAGATGTGCACTGAGAAACCACTGACTAGGTGCTATGCTCACTACTTGGGAGACAGAATCATTTTACCCCAAACCTCAGCATCATGCAATATACGCATGTAATAAACCTGCACATGTATACTTTAATAAAAGTTGAAATTATTTTTTTAAAAAGTTAAGAACAGAATTCTGTTGGAGCTCAGAAAATGAAACCCCAAAGTGTGGCACCTCAGCTTCCTGAGTGTTTTAAACTGAAGGGAATGGAGAAAACTGCAGAAACATGAGGTCACTCTGTGACATTCTCCCATGTTTCTCCCCTGAAAACCCTCATGTGATAGGTGTTTCTCCTATACCCAGAGGAAAGAAATGTCACACAGAGACTCCAAGAAGAATCTGAGCAAACTGGCCTTGCTAAGTTCCCTGTAGTTTATTGCTATTAGATTCCTTTTAAGTTTCCTTTTATTCTCCAATCATACTTTTGCACAACTGTCCATAAAAATACACAGTTTTCCCTGGGTCTTTGGTTCCTTGTCACTTAAAAGTTTCATTAAGCAAATCTGTTATCCTTTCTCTTTTTTTTTTTTCCTCCCTTTTCCTAGTCCAGTTATCCTTTCTCTTGTTAATCTGTCTTTGTTATAGGGATGTCAGCAATGAACCTTGTGATGGGTGAGGAAGAAATACTACTTTTTCTCCTATGAGATACCAACCTTTGAAAATCCTGGTTGGTGGTAGGGGTCGAGGGAGAAATGAAACTGACAGTCTTTGGATGAGTTTTTTTTTTTTAAGCATAAGAATACTAAAAAATTATGTTCTCAGTAGCTCATTTATTTTGTAGGTGTTCCACTCTGATGATAAGGAAGCTCTAGTGTTGAGGACATTTAGCAATTTCATGAAATGGCTGTAACAGTAGTAAAGTGATATGGGACTTACTTTTGTAAAAACAGAGGGCAGAGAAGGAAGGAGCGGGAAACTTGGGGGAAGAGGGGTAAAAATAAAAAGAACGGAGACCATAGAGAGGCTCCTCCTAATACTTATGGGGGCGGGGCAGATTCTGATAACATTATTTTTTCTGATATGGTTTGATCTTTTTCTTCTATTCCATTCTTAGTTTAATCAACTCTCATTTCCCCCATATCCCTCTTTTTAGGTTCGTATCTGCTCTTAATTTTTGTGTTTCTGAATCGGGGTGTTTTCCATATCCCCAAATACTTGTTGGAGTATATTTAATACAGCTTAAAGTTTTGTGTTACCGATTTCTTTGGTTTTATGGTTGGTTTTTGGAGAAAGTTTTCTAAACAGCAATTCTTCGACTTGTGTTTTATGACTTTTTAATAGCATTTTTTTGTGGTTGTGGTTTGCTTTCTATCTATGACAATTCATTTCATGAACAGAGTTCCTAGTTTGAGAGCATTCTCTTATATCTTACATCAATTATGCCTTCTTCTATGCAGTTTCTTTTGTGGAAAATGGTGTCATCAGTGGCAGTCTTGTGGGGAAGGATTGTCATGTCCTATTTCTCTTTTGTTTCTGTAGTATCCTTAATTTTTCTTTTTGATTTCCTTACCTACTTCTTACTGCCTTGTATTCAACTAATACTACCCTTTTTCTTTGTACCTGATACTTTCCACAAAGTAACCATCCTGGGGCTGCCTCATCTGATTTCACACATTTCTTTTTCAACTTTTATTTTAGGCTTGGGGGTACATATGAAGATAAACATGTATCACTGGGGTTTATTGTACATATTATTTTATCACTCAGGTATTAAGCCCAGTACCCAATAGTTATACTTTCTGCTCCTCTCCCTCCTCTCACTCTCCCGGCTCCTCTTCAAGTTGACCCCAGTGTCTGTTGGTTCCTTCTTTGGGTTTCACACATTTTCAAGCCCCTTTCCTATAATTCATGCCATAAACTATCAAGTCCCAGCCTATATTCAGTATTTTGGCATTTGACGTTAGACTGGCACTCTCTGGAGGTGCTTCTTTCTAGATGTTATCCAAGTCCTTTGCTCCTCTTTATTCTTTTTCATGATATCTTTTAAACCTCTTCCCCTTCACTCCTTGCCCTCACAGGTTTGCAATGGCAGAAGAACTGTAGTAGTCCATTATAATTTTATACCCCTTTACTTATAGATAACTTGAAGGTCATGATGTTCTGTTTTCTAGTTATGCTGATGACTCAGATCAGGTATGAGTTTATTCTCATTGTTGATTTTGTTTTTTAGGGGGTGAAGTGGGGTGGGGGAGAGTGTAGGGGAGATTCAAATCAGGCAGCTGCCACTGTTCTCCAATCCCAGAATATCCTGGGTGGGAGACTGCTCTTATTGAAAGCTAATTCAAGGAGGGTTATATATAAATATTTTCCTCAAGATCTGAGCTCCGAGTGTCTGTCTGATTGCCCTTCAGTTCATTCCAGTGGTGAACTGAGTTCTGCTGTTTCAAGATGAAATATTAGGTTTTTATTTTCAAATGCTATAAATTTCTTCTGTTCTACTTCTACCAAGCAAATAGTTCCTCCACTTTGTATTTATTTTCCTGTGTCTTCTTTTAGGTATGACTTTATTGAGCTCTCCAGATCCTGCCTGACTTCCTTCCTGAAACAACGCGTTGCCAAAAGCAGGTCATGTTCTTTTTTCCTTCAGTGATCTGATGCCAATCTTGAGGCTTATGGACCCTACATCCTCACTCAAGACTGTCTGATGTCTGGGGTTTCTTAATTGGTGAATTATCACACTGATACAGAAACTTAAACTTACAGACTTGATTTGTGTTTAATTAATATAGATTTATTTGTTTGTCTGACTTGGGAATATATTTTGGACATTTTTGACATATTCCCAAGGCCAAAGACAAGAGAAATATAAAAATAATAATTTAGAATGAACAGCTTCCAATCACTGCAGACACAAATGATGACTCTTGGCATTATTATTTACATTTCAGTACAAACATTGCTGTAGGATGCCTAGCACAATTAAGCCTCTAGGGATACATCCAACCCACACATACTTTTTGCATCAGAAAAATTGAATCAATATACAGTGAGGTTCTATATTAACATGCAATTTAGGAGGCATTTATGCTAAGCTCAAAAATCTAATTAGTGGCTTCTTGTTTAGAGGATAGTGCCTGTTTATTCCATTTTCAGTTCACCTGGATCTGTAATCAGTTCTTATGCCTGATTTCCATTCAAATGGCAACACTTTACCTTTCATCCCCAATTCTCCACAGAAGGACTCAGGAACCAAATATACCAGAAACAAATGGCAGTGCGGATTCAAAATGAGGACTTTAATTAAAATGCTTAGGTCCTTACATCTTTAATTGAAGGGAACTTAATAAAGTTTGTTATGTCAATAATGAGAGGGTTTTTTTCTCTTGAAAAGCCTGATTTTATTTTTTACCAAGGGCCTGGCTAGTTCTCATCTGTGGCTCTGAGTGTCCCTCATGACTATGAGTAATAAACTGCTATTGTTTCATTACTCTTAGGTTCACAGAAAGTCTAGATGCCATAATTCTGCCCCAACTAAGGCTTGCAGGAGGAAGAGCTGATGTTTGCGTGTATTCTAAAGCATCTTTCTCAACCTGTTTATATGAGGTCACTTAAGGCTGATTTTATATACCTAGGGGAAGAATCCATGAGACAGGAAGTTATCATCCAAATGGCCATGGATACCTGGTGGTTACCCATTGGGTAGTCATAGACTGTTACCTGTGAAGCACATTGAGATTTCTGTGCACCCAAATAACTGGGCCTTCAGATATAGGAGATATATTTGAATCGTGCAGTTACATGTTACAGGAAAATGATTTCATCTCAAGGAGTGCTGCTTTTTTTTTTTTATTATACTTTAAGTTATGGGGTACATGTGCAGAACATGCAGGTTTATTACATAGGTATACACATGTCATGGTGGTTTGCTGCATCCATCACCCCATCATCTACATTAGGTATTTCTCCTAATGCTATCCCTTCCCTAGCCCCCCACCCCGCAACAGTCCCTGGTGTGTGATGTTCCCCTCCCTGTGTCTGTGTGTTCACTTTCAACACCCACTTATGAGTGAGAACATGTAGTGTTTGGTTTTCTGTTCTTGTATCAGTTTGCTGAGAATGATGGTTTCCAGCTTCATCCATGTCCCTGCAAAGGACATGAACTTATCCTTTTTTATGGCTGTGTAGTATTCCATGGTGTATATAATGCCACATTTTCTTTATCCAATTGATCATTGATGGGCATTTGGGTTGGTTCCAAATCTTTGCTATTGTGAACAGTGCTACAGTAAACAGATGTGTGTATGTGTCTTTATGATAGAATGATTTATAATCCTTTGGGTATATACCCAGTAATGGGATTGCTGGGTCAAATGGTATTTCTGATTCTAGATCCTTGGATAATTGCCACACTGTCTACCACAATGGTTGAACTAATTGGCACTCCCACCAACAGTGTAAAAGCCTTCCTATTTCTTTACAGCCTCTCCAGCATGTATGTCTCCTGATTTTTAAATGATTGCCATTCTAACAGGTGTGAGATGGGATCTCTATGTGGTTTTGATTTATTAAGAAGTGTCTTCATATCCTTCACCCACTTTTTGGTGGGATGGGGTTGTTTTTTTTCTTATAAATTTGTTTTCGTTTTTTGTAGATTCTGGATATTAGCCCTTTGTCAGATGGATAGATTGCAAACTATGTTTTCCCTTCTTTTGGTTGCCAGTTCACTCTAATGGTAGTTTCTTTTGCTGTGCTGAAGCTCCTTAGTTTAATTAGATCCCATTTGTCTATTTTGCCTTTTTCTGCCATTGCTTTTGGTGTTTTAGTCATGAAGTCCTTGCTCATGCCTATGTCCTGAGTTGTATTGCCTAGGTTTTCTTCTAGGGTTTTTATGGTGTTAGGTCTTATGTTTAAATCTTTAATCCATCTTGAGTTAATTTTTGTATAAGGTGTAAGGAAGGAATCCAGTTTCAGCTTTCTGTATATGGCTAGCCAGTTTTCCCAGCACCATTTATTAAATAGAAAATCCTTTCACTGTTGCTTGTTTTTGTCAGATTTGTCAAAGATCAGATGGTTGTAGATTTGTGGCATTATTTCTGAGGCCTCTGTTCTGTTCCATTGGTCCATCTCTGTTTTGTTACCAGTACCATGCTGTTTTGATTACCGTAGCCTTGTAGTATAGTTTGAAGTCAGGTAGCATAATGCCTCCAACTTTGTTTTTTTCCTTAGGATTGTCTTGGCTATGCAGGCTCTTTTTTGGTTCCATATGAAGTTTAAGGTGTTTTTTTTTCCAATTCTGTGAAGAAAGCCAATGGTAGCTTGATGGGGAGAGCATTGAATCTATAAATTACTTTGGCCAGTATGGCCATTTTCATGATATTGATTCTTTGTAACTATGAGCATGGAATGTTTTTTCCATCTGTTTGTGTTCTCTCTTATTTCCTTCAGTAGTGGTTTGCAGTTCTCCTTCAAGAGGTTCTTCACATTCCTTGTTAGTTGTATTCCTAGTTATTTTATTCTCTTTATAGGAATTATGAATGAGAGTTTACTCATAATTTGGCTCTCTGTCTGTTATTGGTGTATGGGAATGCTTGTGATTTTTGCACATTGATTTTGTATCGTGAGACTTTGCTCAAGTTGCTTATTAGCTTAAGGAGATTTTGGGCTGAGATGATGGGGTCTTCTAAATATACAACAAGTCATCTGCAAATAGAGACCATTTGACTTCCTCTTTTCTTAATTGAATACCATTTATTTCTTTTTCTTGCCTGATTGCCCTGGCCAGAACTTCCAATACTGTGTTGAATAGGAGGGTGAGAAAGGGCATCCTTGTCTTTTGCCTGTTTTCAAAGGGAATGCTTCCAGTTTTTGCCCATTTAGTATGATATTGGCTGTGGGTTTCTCATAAATAGCTCGTATTATTTTGAGGTATGTTCCAACAATACCTAGTTTATTGAGAGTTTTAGCATAGAGGGCTGTTGAGTTTTGTTGAAGGCCTTCTGCATCTATTGAGATAATCATGTGGTTTTTAATCTTTGGTTCTGTTTATGTGATGGATTACATTTATAGATTTGCATATGTTGAAACAGCTTTGCATCCCAGGGATGAAGCTGACTTGATCATGATAGATAAGGTTTTTGATGTGTTGTTGGATTTGGTTTTCCAGTATTTTATTGAGGATTTTCACATCAGTGTTCGTCATGGATATTGGCCTGAAATTGTCTTTTTTAGTTGTGTCTCTGCCAGATTTTGGTATCAGGATGATGTTGGTCTCATAAAATGAGTTAGGGAGGATTCTCTTTTTGTATTGTTTGGAATAGTTTCGGAAGGAATGGTACCAGCTCCTCTTTGTACCTCTGGTAGAATTCAGTTATGGACCCATCTGGTCCTGGACTTTTTTTTGGTTGGTAGGCCATTAATACTGCCTCAATTTCAGATCTTGTTATAGGTCTATTCAGAGATTCAACTTCTTCCTGGTTTAGTGTTGGGAGGGTGTAAGTGTCCAGGAATTTATCCATTTCTTCTAGATTTACCTGTTTATTTGCATAGAGGTGTTTGTAGTAATCTCTGTTGGTAGTTTGTATTTCTGTGAGATTGGTGGTGATATCCCCTTTATCATTTTTTATTGTATCTCTTTGATTTTTCTTTCTTTTCTTCTTTATTAGTCTGGCTAGCAGTCTATCTATTTTGTTGATCTCTTCAAAAAACCAGCTCTTGGATTTATTGATTTTTTTTTTTAAAGGCTTTTTGTGTCTCTATCTCTTTCAGTTCTGCTCTGATCTTAATTATTTCTTGTCTTCTGCTAGCTTTTGAATTTGTTTAATCTTGCCCCTCTAGTTCTTTTAATCATGACATTAGGGTGTTGATTTTAGATCTTTCCTTGTTTCTCTTATGGGTATTTAGTGCTATAAATTTCCCTCTACATACTACTTTACATGTATCCCAGAGATTCTGGCATGTTGTTTCTTGTTCTCACTGGTTTCAAAGAACATCTTTATTTCTGCCTTCATTTCATTATTTACCCAGTAGTCATTCAGGAGCAGGTTGTTCACTTTCCATGTAGTTGTGTGGTTTTGAGTGAGTTTCTTAGTCCTGAGTTTTAATTTGATTACACTGTGGTCTGAGAGACTGTTTATGATTTCTGCTCTTTTGCATTTGCTGAGGAGTGTTTTACTTCCAATTATGTGGTCAGTATTAGAGTAAGTGCAGTGTGGTACTGAGAAGAATGTATATTCTGTGGATTTGGGGTGGAGAGTTCTATAGATGTCTATTAGGTCTGCTTGGTCCAGATCTGAGTTCAAGTCCTGGATATCCTTGTTAATTTGCTGTCTCATTGATCTTCCTAATATTGACAGTGGGGTGTTAAAGTCTCCCACTATTCTTGTGTGGGAGTCTAAGTCTCTTTGTAGGTCTCTGTGAACTTGCTTTATGTATCTGGGTGCTCCTGTATTGGGTGCATATGTATTTAGGATAGTTGGCTCTTCTTGTTGCATTGATCCCTTTACCATTGTGTAATGCCCTTCTTTGTCTCTTTTGACTTTGTTGGTTTAAAGTCTGTTTTATCAGAGACTAGGATTGCAAGCCCTGCTTTTTTTTTCTCTCTCTCTCTCCATTTGCTTGGTAAGTTTTCCTCTATCCCTTTATTTTGAGCCTATGTGTGTGTTTCTTTGCATATGAGATGGGTCTCCTGAATACAGTACACAAATGGGTCTTGACTCTTTATCCAACTGGCCAGTCTGTGTCTTTTGATTGGGGCATTTAGCCCATTTACACTTAAGGTTAATATTGTTATGTGTGAATGTGATCCTGCCATTTTGATGCTAGCTGGTTGTTCTGCATGTTAGTTGATGCAGTTTCTTCATAGTGTTGATGGTCTTTACAATTTGGTATGTTTTTGCTGTGGCTGGTACTAATTGTTCTTTTCCATGTTTAGTGCTTCCTTCAGGAGCTCTTGTAAGGCAGGCCTGGTGGTGACAAAATCTCTGAGTAGTTGCTTGTCCATAAAGGATTTTATTTCTCCTTCACATATGAAGCTTAGTTTGGCTAGATATGAAATTCTGGATTGAAAATTCTTTTCTTTTAGGATGTTGAATATTGGCCCCCACTCTCTTCTGGCATGTAGGGTTTCTGCCGAGAGATCCACTGTGAGTCTGATGGGCTTCCCTTTGTGGGTAACCTGACCTTTCTCTCTGGATGTCCTTAGCATTTTTTTCCTTCATTTCAACCCTGATGAATCTGATGATTATATGTCTTAGGGTTGCCCTTCGCAAGGAATATCTTTGTGGTGTTTCTCTGTGTTTCCCTAATTTAAATATTGGCCTGCTTTGCTAGGTTGGGAAAGTTCTCCTGGATAATATCCTGAAGAGTGTTTTCCAACTTGGTTTCATTCTCCCAATCCCTTTCAGGTACACTGATCAAATGCAGATTTGGTCTTTTCACATAATTCCATATTTCTTGGAGGCTTTGTTCATTTCTTTTCACTTTTTTCTCTACTCTTGCCTTCTTGCTGTATTTCATTGAGTTGGTCTTCAATCTCTGATGTCCTTTCTTCCACTTGATTGATTCAGCCATCGAAACTTGTGTATGCTTCACAAAGTTCTCATGCTGTGTTTTTTAGCTCCATCAAGTCGTTTATGTTCTTCTCTGCACTGGTTATTTTGATCAATTTGATGTATCTATGGTGTTTTAGTTTTACCAAACGTAAGTGTATATGTATGTATTTATTTTTCTATAGGATTTCAAATTCTTTTTTATAGCCATTTTTAGTCTAATTCCATTTTCTTTTTTAATACGTGAAAGTTATTAATTTATTTGAGGATTTTAAATATATTTAAGTAAAGTTTCTGTAAAACCTAATCTTTAAAAAAAATTTATACAGAGTTTGTGTTTCCATTTCTGATTTTCTTGGCTGTTTTGTCAGTAGGTTTGTTATTCTGATTTACAGGCTAGTTTTCTTTAAATGAGGGTGGTATTTTTGTTGTTGTTTGCCTCTTTATCACCTTCTGACTTCCTTGTCCTGTAATTTTGTATTTTCTTCCAATTGGCACCCTGGAAATGCCCATATAGAATAAGGCTTTATGATGGAATCTTCATTCTCCTATTCTATAGTGATATGTGGAATACCACAGATCTAGTCACTGTGGTTCAGTTCTTAGATTAGTACCTATCTGTCCTCCCTCCTATTTATTTAGTTTTAATAAGTAAATACTATTTATTTTTAAATAAATCTTATTTCCTAATAAACACGTATTTATGTTAAAATAAATCTTATTTATTTTTAATAAATCTTTTTTAATAAATAAATATTATTTATCCTCTGTTGCCCAGCCTGGAGTGCAGTGGTGGGATCATGGCTTACTGCATCCTCGAACTCCTTGGCTCAAGGGATCCTCCTGTCTTAGCCTTCCAAGTAGCTAGGACTACAGGTGCATGCTATTACATCTGGCTTTTTTTTTTTTTTTTTTTTTTTTTTGTGGAGATGAGATGTCACTACATTGCCCAGGCTGGTCTCAAGCTATCTTCCTGTGTTGGCCTCCCAAAGTGTTGGGATTACAGGTGTGAGCCACTGTGCCCAGCCTTTTCTTTATCTATCATTGCTATGTGTTTGGAGGAGAGGAGTGTATTAAAGCATGAATTTTATGAGTGTATATAGCCAGTTTTCTTTGTTCTCTTATTTGACTGCTTTCTTCCACCACACAAACATCCTCTCTCTTTTCTGAGACTCTTGATGATGGAAATGAGAAATTTTTATTCTGTCCTTTTGATTTTTCATTTGTTCTTTCAATCTCCTTATCTCTTGCACCATGTCATCTTTTTTTTTACCATCATGTACCCAGTGTATAGCACCGTGGTTAGTATATAGTAGGAACACATCTCTGTATCTTGTTTGATCACATAATTGGTGAACAAATGAATTAATGAATAAACATTTATTGCCTATATACTGTAAGCCAGATACTGTACTAGAATTTGAGAATTCAGAGATAAGCCAGGCCAGGCATGGTGGCTCATGCATAGAATCCCAGCACTTTGGGAAGCTGAGGCAGAAGGATTACTTGGAGCCAAGAATTGGAGACCTGTCTGAGCAACATGGCAAGACCTTATCTCTACAAAAAAATAAAAATAAATTAGCTGGGCATGGTGGTGCATGTGTGTAGTCCTAGCTACAGGGGAGGCTGAGGTGGTAGGATTGCTTGAATCCAGGAGGTCAAGACTGCTATGAGCCATGATTGTACCACTGCACTCCAGCCTGGGTGACAGAGCAAGACCCTGTCTCTTAAAAAAGAGGAGTCAGCCACTGTCTTTACCCTTGTGAAACTGACAGTTCAGTAGGTGAGGTGTCATGCACACAGATAAGTGTCTTCAAAAGTTAAGGGACTATGGCAGCAGTTGGGACTAAGGAGAGAGAAAGTATAAAGGGGGCATGCTCAGGTCCACTCTGGAGGGAGTGAAGCTATCAGAAAATGGTAGGAGATGATGCTTGGGCTGAGCCTTGATAAGGTAAGCCATTATTAATGAGGTTGACAAAGTGGGGAGAGGCTTTCCTGAGCCTCCAATTGAATTCAGGTTCTGATTTCTCGTTATATATATTACTAAGGTAATTTTAATATTTATATCAGTGATTACCTAGAGTCTGTCTCTTACTGTATACTTCACAAGGTTAGGATCATAATCTTGTTTCACCACTGCATCTCCAGTGCTTGGCTTTTAGTAACTACGTAATAACATCTTTGAATGAATGAATGAGGAACTTCTAGGTGAAAAAGTAACAGGCGGAAGCATACATGGTGACAAATCCTGACAGGTTTGAGGAAGGCAAGCTGGTCACTAAGACTGGAGTGAATATAGGGAAGTAGGGTTGAGGTAACTGCAAAACCCTTATCAGAAACCACCTAATATGAAAAGCCATATAGCCCTTTTGTTTAGAATTTGAGATGCACCCAGCTTATGCTGAAATTGGCTTTAGAGCAAATCATGTGACTCATGATTTTGAAAATGAAGTTTCTGAGGAGGTTTTGCTACGAAATGTTATATTTAAAATCCGCTTTTCTCTGTTATATAGATTATATTTACTTACTACTTCTACAAATACAGATTGAGCATCTACTATGTACCAGTCACACAATGAGGCTGATACTCATTCAGAGGAATATGATTCAGTGTGGGTGACATTCTTAGGAACATGAAATGAATTGATTCTGCCCTAAAAGGGCCTACTCTCTAGTAGATGGCAATATAAGTAAGAAAGCAACTACTTGCCAAAATATATTGTTCAATATGGCCAAGCTTCTAGATCCAACTACCAGTTTTCAGGAAATGCAGCTCTCTAGGCCCAGTTCTCATGCACACCAGGTTTCTTTCTTCAGTGCTGGGAGACAGTTAAAATCTCATTCTCAGAGACAGCTGCAACCTTCTCCACAGCCCAAGTGGCCACATGTAGCCCTCACAGGCTTGGTGTTCTGTTTCTCACTTACTCTTCTCCTATAGCCTCCCTTTAGACTCAAGATTATAGTATCAGGCCAGGGCATATTTGCCTCTTTGGCTTTGAGGCAGAGCAGGCACTTAGGAACAGCTTCTTGGTTGGAAGAAGATAGACTAGCCTTTTGTTTTGAACATTTAATTTTTTAGAGGTGGCGTCTCATTGTGTTGCAGAGGCTGGATTCAAACTCTTAGGCTCAAAACATCTTCCTGCCTCAGCTCCCCTAATAGCTCTGTGTGTGTGTGCATGTGTGTGTTTAAACAGGGAGATCCATAAGCCACTGCTGTTAGCTATACTAAACCTTCAGAAACCAGACTCAGAAATGAACCTCAAAGATCATCCAGAACAACTCTAATTTTTAAGGGTGTGATAATTGAGAACTGGAGGCTTGGACCTCTTTGTCCAAGTGCCCTTACTTTCCTAACAGTGGGACTTTGACAGAATGCGAGGGATTTGCTTTGTTTTGTTTCTCTCTCTGTTACATTTCTTTCTATGCTTCCCTCTCCAAAAAAACAGCTGTCTGATTTCATAATATGCAAATTCTTATGTTAAAGGCTCTGAAAATGTTGTCATTCTATTTAACAGAACATTTCTTAATTTCGACTACCCTCCCACTCCCACATTTTTGTTAAATACCCATTGTCCTTGAGAATTTGTGCTCTACAGAGGACACTTTTGGGACTGCTAGTCTACACTTTGTTAATCTCTCATTCCTCCATTTTTCTATCCCTGATCTCCATTGCTGTGATAAGCGAAGAAAGAGTTGTAGTGGTTGGCATTTGGGTCCTTTCCCCAACAAGGAGCTCTTCTTTTATCTGCCTTTCCCATCTGCTCTTTCCTGCAGCAGAAGCTTTTCAGTGTGGATGTTTCTCAACTGGAACAGGAGCACATGGCTTGGGTAAATGTAATTAGTGTATTCCAAGGGAAATACAATGAGCTATGCAGAATCCAAGTGCTTTGCATGTTTAAAGAAATGTCATAAAATATGTGCTCCAGTACTTTTCTCCTTATTGAAGAAAAAAAGCAGATGGGGATTATAGTAATTAAAATGTAGGATCGTTAAAAAAAAAATAGGGATAATGGTCACACTTTCTGGTTTTGTGTTCTTTCAGTCCCAAGCATTTGAAACTCCTTTCATAGGTGTGAATAGCTATAAAAAAAATCTGCTGATCAGAGGTCCCAAATAAGAAAAACTGCACAGGAGCCCCATAGTTATAATCCCTACCTAGAACCTCAGGGAGGGAGGCAGCAGGAAGATGGCACTATCTGCACTGTCTGGGAGAGAGCAGGAACCGGGCTGGGCCAGGGTCCTTGAGTGGGCTGCAACTTCTGCCAAAACGTCTTCCCCAGATGGAAGATAACCTATAAGGGGCACATCTGAGAGCTCTGTGACCTTGGCAAATCATCTTAACTCCTTGGACTTAGATTTTTCCTTCTAAACTTGAAATAGAGAATTTTAAAGATACTCTGTGGTTCTAACTTTTCTTGAGTTGAGAAGGACTTTGGAGACATACTCATAACAACTAAATATTGTGTGTCATGTGATATGGTTTGGCTTTTGTGTTCCCACCCAGATCTCATCTTGAGTTATAATCTCCAGGTGTTGAGGGGAGGGATCAGGTGTGAAGTGATTGGGTAATGGGGGCAGTTTCCCCCACACTGTTCCTGCAATAGTGAGTGAGTTCTCACAGATCTGATGGTTTTATAAGTGGTTGACCGTTCCTCCTTGAAACACTCATTCTCTCTACTGCTGCCTTGTGAAGAAGCTGCCTGCTTCCCCTTTGCCATGATTGTAAGTTTCCTGAGGCCTCCCCAGGTATGTGGAACTGTGAGTCAATTAAACCTCTTTCCTTTATAAATTACCTAGTCTCAAGGAAGTTCTTTATAGTAGTGTGAAAATGGAATAAGACAGTATGTTATATTCCCACGGCATGGGAGAAAATAATGAGATAACATATAAGAGCCCATCATCTGCAATTTCCTGATGAGGACAGGAAGCTTCCGAGTCCTTAGCTGATTAGGCTTAGGCAGCTATTAAGTGATAAAGTTGGAATTTGAACCCAGGTCTGTCTGAGTCACTAAATTATACTTTTTTTCACTTCAGGAAATAATGTTTCCCTGGGTCCTAAAGATTAGGACAATGGAAATGCCAGTGAATTTATTAAGCACCTACAGTTACCAGGCTCTGTGCTAGCAGGTGGGAATTTAGTGAGAGCCCAGATGTAGCTAACAGCCCTGAGAGGCTTGAAGGTATGATTGCTAAGATTCTTCCTAGTGGGTAAAAAAGAAATACACAAGTATACTTTGATCTTTCTTTCTTTTTTTTTTTTTTTT
>PVKP010030726.1:0-27666 GCA_004027715.1 Plecturocebus donacophilus
GGGGAGGAGGGGGAGGGCCCTACCAGAGCAGACGCTGCAGGAGCCCCCCTCAGTTCTGCTGAGGCAGCCAGCGGGCACATAGGTCTGCACGTGGAACTCAGAACCCGCCTCTGGCCTCAGTCCTCAGCCACAGGCTGACGGCAGACAGGGCCTGTTTTCCAGTCGGGCTCTGCGGATGCAGATTTTTCCACTCAGCAGGAGGCCACGGTGGGGGCCCAGGCCCGTGTGAAGGGGAAGGAAGTGTCCGCCTGCTGGAGCCATTAACCCAACCTGACAGGCAGGCCCGCCTCCAGCCCAGCCCCCAGCTCCCACCAGGACCAGCAGCTCCGCGTTCTGGGGCCTCCGGACAAGCCAGGCGGCCTGGGCCCGGCCCGCGACCTCAGGCCTTGGGGAGCCCACCCTGCCCTTCCCTCCGGGTCTGCCAGGCAGGAGGCAGGAAGGAGAGCAGAGGGGAGGGAAGGGAGGGAGCCCCCACCAGGCTGAGAATGGACCTCCCGCCACACCAATGGCTGGCCAGGCGGGCGCGGCAGGGAAAAGGGGACAGGAAGCCAGAGGGCCCCCCGCCCAGGCCCCCACCCAGCTGCGCCATCAGGAATTCAGACAGCAGCTGCCAGGGTGGGCCTAGCCCTATCGAGGCCTCGGAGCCCCGGGCCTCCAAGTCCCAGGTGTTTGGGAGTCTGCACTGGAGAGTGGCTTATCAAGCTGAAGCCCCCACTGGGGAGAAGCCAAGCCTGCCAGCCACCTGCTCAGACACAGCGGCAGCCTAGGTGCCAGCCAGCACCCAGAGGCCAGGCCCCACGGCCAAAGCCCACTCGTGGGCCACACACGCCTCCCCAGGATGGGCCACCAGACCCACCTCTCAGGGACTCTTACCACTCGACCCTGACCCAGCAGGCTCTGTGGGGGGCACTGACATGCCCATCCAAGACCCCAGGAATTCAAGCCCCTGAACAGGCACAGGGCAGGGGCCATCTCTCCAACACCGGTCGCTTACTCAAGACTTGCCTAGAGACACTAAATGGGACCAGGCGGCATTAGCCCCACCACTGAGCCATCACTCCAGCTAGGCTGACACAGGCTGGCACAGCACAGGGCCACTACTTGCTGGGGCCACTCAGAGCCACACAAGCCACCCAGGGGACCAGAGACCTCCCATTTGCGGAACCAGCCTGGGGCTCAGCACGCTCTCCAGCTAAGACAGGAGGAGAACCCGGCGCCCCACCCAGCACCCTCGGCCAGCACTTAGGGCTCCAGGGAGGGGCCTAGGGAGGGCGCTGCTGACACAGGTGGCTCCCAGGGCTGGGCATCTGGGGCCCCAGAAGGCGAGGGCGAGGGTCTCCCACACCACTGACTGCTCCCTGCAGGGCAGCCCCAGACGCAGCCCTCAGAGAGACAAAGGCCGCCCAGCCTGGCAGCCCTGACCCTCCCCTCCCCCACGCACACAGCCCCCTCCCCTTCCCCCTCCCCCGGCACAGAGCCCCCGCCACCACCACCAACAAATCCTGCTCTTCGGCCACTTCCTGAACCTTCCAACCTCCGCACAGCCAGGCATGGGGCCAGAGCCCCTCTCCCAGCCATCCTGGCGGCTCGCAGGGCCTCTGGCCCAAGCCCCCAACAGGTTACTGCCCCAGTCAGGAATCTGTACTCCGGAAAGCCCTCGCCAGCAGGCCTGCCTGTCACCCAGGCCCCCACAGCCTGCTGCCTTGAGGAAGACAGTAATTACCCCACGGCGAAATATGACTTTTAATTTTCTCTTTATGGTCTAATTAAACAGATACTTTACTTGCATTTGGAAAATGTTTTTCTTCATTTGATTCAATTTAGCATCAAGCACAGCCCACCCATCACATGCTGGGGTTTTAGGGAGCCTCCCCCACCCCGTACTTAAAAATCATGGCTTTGTGGTTTATTTTGTTTCTGGGGTCTCAGAGTTGCTTTAAGTAATTCTTCCATCTTCTTCTGCGTGAGGCCCAGGGGACTTTACCAGGGACTCCCCACTCCCCATCACTGCCAGGAAAAAGTGCCCCAGCTCCCAGCCAGCCAGCCACTGCCCATGGGAAAGAGCAGGAACTGATCAAACCTCCCACCAGGCGAGGCCACCCTGGAACAGTGAGGGGGCCCTGCTCCGAGTTCAGAGAAACCACACCATCAGACCCCGGGACCTCAGCCACACAAGGCCCTCCCTGAGTCCCCGTCACCGGTCTCCACAAAGGGACCTCCAGCCCCCGCTGGCAGGGCCGCTGGGAGGGCAACTGGGCTCGGAAGCCCAGAGTGCACGTGTGGGCAGCCCAGCATGAGGACCCCGGGGCCGTGGCCTCCATATTCTGCCCTCCCTTTCCTTCCCCAGCAAAGCGTGCTGGGCTGCAACCCCAAGCAGCCGCTGTTTCCGGAGCTGACAACAGGTCCAGGAAGGGACCCGTGGCCGCCCGGCCAGGCAGCTGCCCTCACGGGTCCTGCTGTCCAGGACATTTCTCCATCAGATGCAGCCTGTCAGGGCGGGGTGTGAGAAGCAGGCTCAGTGCTCCTGTCTAGAAACTGGCTGGCCACCCCTGGTGGCTCCAGTGCCCCTCCTGCCCAGCTGGGCACCCTCTAAAGGCCCAGCCCCTCCCTGCTCCGCCGGCCAGGACTCCAGGGCCATTCCCATTCTATTGGTCTGCAGCTCTGAACGCCTCCTACCCCCTTCCTCCTCTGCGGGGAGGGGAGGGAGCAGGCAGTCCAGTCCACCCAGCACTGGCCGGCACACCATCCCAAGGCCCTGTGCCAGGCGCCAGCCCAGCTGGGCAGCTCAGGGCACAGACGAGCTCATTGAGACCCTTGTCTCCTCAATGGCCTCCCCTGTCCTCCGCAGGCAAGGACTGGAGCCTAGGGTGTTAAGGGCCAGACAGGCGGCCGGGCGCGGTGGCTCACACCTGTAATCCCAGCACTCTGGGAGAGCATGGCGGGTGGATCACGAAGTCGAGCTGGAGACCAGCCTGGCCAACATGGTGAAACCCTGTCTCTCCTAAAAATAGAAAAAACTAGCCGGGCACGGTGGCACGCGCCTGTGATCCCAGCTACCCGAAGGCCGAGGTGGGGCAATCACTTGGATCCGACGGGCGGAGGATGCAGTGAGCTGAGATCATGCACTGCACTCCAGACTGGGCGGCACAGCGAGACTCCCTCTCAAAAAAAATGGCCAGACAGGCAAGGACGACCCCAGCAGAGTGGCAGAGGGGCAGGCTCATCAGGAACCCCGACCCTCAGAGGGGTGCTCAGGACGCTGCAGGGGGCTGGAGGTCACCAGGACACTCGATCCAACTCAGTGCAGGCTGCAGCCACTGGGCCAGGCGAGGGGCCTATGGACTCAGTTTCAAATCAGGCCCCTGCTTCCTGGCGGCTCCGGGCATCCCTGAGCAGAAACCCAGAAGCCTCTGCATGAGAGCGGCCACGGGACTGCCCACATCACCAGCCCCTCCTACGAGGCTGCCGGGAGTGCTCAGGACCCCAGGGCTGGAGCACAGCTCCACTCCAAACACAGCCCCCAGAGCACCCACATCCTGTCACCGGCCTGCCCCGTGACGGTCTCCATGAGCTCCAGCCAGGCCCATCGCAGGCTTTTCGCGTGCCCACCCCTTGGTGACCCTCACCCTGTCTCCTGGGTGTAACTCAGAGGAGACACTGCCACCCCAGGAGCCGCTCGGATGCGGGGACTACACCTTCCCTGGGCCCTCCCCGGGGCCACAGCACTTTGCTTATGGAACACAGTGGCAAAGGAGAAGCCAGGGAGAGCCTGCTCTGTGGCTGCGAGCGAAGTCACTCACGCCCCATGCCCCCACTTCTTCTCCACCACATGGGGCAGCGGCAGGCACAGAGGGTCTGTGATGGCTGCCGCCCACGCATCCCGGCTGCCCGGCTCCTCAGCCCGAGCCCTCCGCGCCCTCCACGTGGCACAGTGGGCACAGGGAAGGGTTCAGCCCTCCTGCCCTCCACCCTCAGGCCCCTCCCCTCACAGGCCTCTGGGGCATCAACAGAGGGCGGGGACCCCATCCCCCACAAGGTACAGCCCCTCCCACAGCTCCAGAAGCAGCAGCCAGCAGGCTGGGCAGGACCAGGACAAGCCTTCTCTCAATCAACCAATCACTGGCAGGCAGGCTGGGCCCCTGGCACCATCCCAAGACCCAACAGCCAGACACACCCCTGCCAGGCACCCCAGGCCTCCCGCACCGCCTAGGGGCCACCCACCCCCAAAAGCAGCCACCTGGCTAGCTGGCTGCCTTGAGTCTTTGACCCCTTTATAGACCGAGGCTCAGAAAGACTGAGACACCTGCCTTAGGGCACACTGTCAGGGCTGCAGAGCTGGGACTCCAACTGAGACCCAGGTGACCTCAGGGCCCAGAGATGCACCCTTGCCACCGCCCTGCTGACCCCCTCTTGGGGAGCCTCTGGGCTGATGGGGGAGCCCAGCCCCAACCTCAAGAGAAAAAGGTGAAAAGCCAGGAGTGGAAGATAAAGCTTAGAGCCAGGTTGCCTGATGCAGGTAAGTGTCGGGGAAGGGGAGGAGGGTCCCAGGGACAAGAGCAGGAGGGGCCTCTCAGCTGAGCTCAGGGCAGTTCCCACAGGCTAGGTCAGGCGACTGGAGGCATGAGCTTGGTGGGGACCATGTTGGCAGCAGGGGAGAGTTCCGGAGGCCGCAGGGAGGCAGAGCTGGGCTGTGGCCGTGAACCCCAGCTATGAGCTAGGGAGGACAGGACATTTAGGAAGGGCCCCCTGGAGGGCGCCTGGCAAGGGCCAGCCCGCAGCACGCTCCACCGGAAACAGAGGCTGAAGCGCAGGCAGCAGCCATCACATGGGTCAGAGGCCAGCGCAGGAGGGACGCAAGCACGTCCTCCCCAGGCCAGATGCAGCACACTGAGCTATACCGGGCCGGCGGGACGTACATTCCCATCAGACCCGGGCACCGGGCTGGGCCGCCCACCCCTCCCCAGTCCCGCAGCCGAGGCCTAGGATGAGGCCTGGGATGCTGCCAGGGATGGGACAGGCGGGCTGGGGGTCTGCATGGAGCACAGTGCAGCCCTGCAGACGGCCTCAGGCCACCCTAGCCCCTCGGCTCTCACCCAGAAGGCGCCATCCTGGAGAGGCAGCTGTGGCCTGAGCACGCCCGTGAGCACAACTGAGACACCGTGACCCGAAGTAAAAGTGACCCTGAATGCCAGAAGCAGCGACAGTGACGACGTAGCCCAACGTGGGAAACTGAGGCCCTGCAGGGCATGGCCACACCACAGTGGTGGCCTCCAGAGCCCGCCCTGAGAAAGTCACATCAGACACAGTGTTCACCCCAGCAGGAAGGGAGCGGCCAGGGCGCAGAGCTCAGAAGCAGATGAAGACTGCCCATTCCCGGGCCAGGACTTCCAAGGCCAAACCACCCAGCCTCGCTGCCACCAGAGCTGGGGAGAGCCGGGCCTGATAGCCAGTCCCCTCCACAGCACAGGCTCCGTCTCCATGGACCAGATGAGCAGGCTGAGGCAGACACGCCGAAGGCACCGTCAGTCCACTTTTACTCTGTTTATTTACTGATAACCAACACTGTCCCGCACAAAGATTGTGTGGCGGCTTCCAGGAACTACACAATATCAGTTAAAAACAAAACAACGACCCACAGTCACAACTGGAACAAAAGGAATGAACGGTTCCCATTAGAGACGTAAGGAAAGTCCCACGTGGTCCAGAGCTGAGTAGCAGATTTGCCGTGAGCTTCCTGGCAGGCAAAGGAAGGGAAGAACTAGACTCTCTTTGTTACTTAAAACCAGCTCTTCCGATTCCCAAATGAGAACCTTCCAGGGCACTTGAGGGAGCTTCGAGAAAGCCCCAGACCCATTCCCTTCACCCACTCCCAACTACGACAGCCCCTCCGACATGACTCTGAGCAGCTGAAGGTTTGGGGGTGGCCTGCAGTCTCCCTCCTTCCCTGTCCTCCACCTGGCAGCAGAGAGGCAGTGAGGCCAGAGGCCACAACCCCATCCCCACCCAGCCTACGTGTGACCCAGAGCACGCCCCTGCCCCGACACAAAGCTCGCACCCCGAAGCTGCGGGGGCTCCATCTCTGCTTCTGACTGGTGTCTGGAGGACAATGGTTCACAGCCCAAACACCCACCCTCAACCCCTGGAACCCCAGAGCAACAAAAAACACAAGACAGGGACAAGGACAGGCCCTCCATGCACCACAAGCTGAACCGCAGGGACTCCCGGACACAGCACCGCCCGTCCAGGGAGGAGAAAGCCCAGGTCCCACAGAAGCTGTGCGGCAAGGCTGGGCCTGGGCTCCATCCCCCACAGTAACCCGGAGCTCCAGGCCCCACGGCCTCCCGGGCAGTCCAGTAGAGTCAGCCAGTGCCCTGCCTGCCAGCCAGGAGGCCCCGCCCCTTCACCTCCCAGGCTGCCACTGAAGCTGGTGACACCTGGGCTTTGCTGGGAATGTTGCTGGTGCCAGGTGCCCCACCCTGCAGATCCCCAAGGTGGGCGCCACTGTCAGACAGAGGTGGCCCCAGCAGCAGTGGAAGCCAGGCCAGGCTCTGAGCAGCCAGGAAAGGCGGCAGCCCCAGCCCGGGGTCCAGGGGCTCTGAACGCAGGTGGCAAGCCTCCATCGTTGGATCACTCGGCCCAGCTCCCACCCTCCCAGGACCATCGCCTATTTGGGGGCAACAGACCCAGAACCCCCAAATCAGGGCTGGGGGCTGTGGAGACAGAGGTGCCCCCACCTGTCCGGGGGCTAAGAGGGCTTCTTCACACAAGTGACAGAAGAGGAATGAACAGCCGGCAGGAGTCACCTCCAGTCAAAGCAGAGGGGCAGCCGGAGAAGCAGAGGCCCAGGAGCAGCCTCCAAGGAGAAACAGGCCCCGCCAGGCCGCGCGGAGTGGCAGGAAGGCTCCCGGCCTCCGACCATGACAGCTGACTCCCTGCACCCAGGGGCCGCCTTGGAGCCTCGCAGGGAGGACAGCCAGGCCAGGCAGCTGGCCAGCTTCCCAGGCAGCACAGCAGTGGTTCCGCAGCTCTCAGGGGCCGTGAAGATGAGCCCCCCGCCCGGATGGGCAAGAAACATGCAGGAGCTAAATGAGAATTGATCACTGTCCCCGTCGGGGTGATCATCAATTCCTCACCAGCACTGATGCTTCAAACGTCACGGGGTCGACACCTCACATGACGTGTCTGTCAGCAGCTGGAATGGATGCCCAAGCAGAGACCCTCTCCCTGAAGCAGGGAACTATCTTTTGTTGGGGAGGGCGATCGTCATCCTCCATGGAAACTGTCACTCTGAGGGGCAGAGAGCTGGAATCCAGCCCCAACAGTCCCTGGGGTGACCACCAGCAAGTAGGGTGTGGGAAGAAAAGCCTGGTCACTCAGTCATTCAACAAACACCTCCAGATGACTGGGACCCCATGCCTGACCTGGCAGAGCTCTGCTTTTGGGGATCCAGGACTGGGGTCGGGGAGAGGGAAGGGGTCTGCGAGAACTTGGGGAGCTGTTCACGGTGGTGGGTGAGCATGGGGAGGGCAGGGGGCCTCCAGGGCAGGGGCCTGGAAAAAGGGGGAGGCCCCAGCTTTGCCTGCTGAGTGGAGGCACCGGGCTGCTGCCGCCCACAGGGACATTGCAGAGTTGGAGCCCCGGAGGCCAGAGCAGGGACACTGCAGGGCTTCCAGCCCAGGGAGGCCAGGGGCTCTGGGGAGGAGGACAGCGTCTGCGGCAGGGTAGACAGAGACGCCCACTAGAGAAAGGGCCCTGGAGCCCACAGGAGGCCAGGCCACAGGCTCCGCTGCAGGCCATGGGGGTCCTGAAGCAGTCAGCCCGGAGACGGGGCCTGAGGACCCCGGTGAGAGCGGGGCGCACAGTGTGGGATGCATGGAGGAGCAGGGGCCATGCCACCCTCATCATGGGGCTTTCCCTCCACACCCAGGGCCAAACACCCTCCTCAAATCAGGAAGGACAATCCCCTGGGGCTCCAACCAGGGCAGGAAGAGAACATGCCCCGCCCCTACACCCCCAGCCAGGGCACCAAGGCTCAGAAAGGGGGGGAAGGGCACAGTCTTATCCATGCCACACAGATGAGGTCCCCAGATGGGGGAACCACGGTCACCCTCACTGCCCAGACAAGGGAACTGCGGCAGGCTCAGGCAGATGAGAGCACACGACAGCCAGGGACAGGCAGGCCTGGAACCTGGGCAACCCGCCGGCCAGCTGGGCTCCAGCAGCCCCAGGCACAGTGACTCCAGGTCCCGAACTCAGCAAACAGCAGCAGCCGCTGCCAAGGTGAGAGTGCACCCCTTCCGGGCACTACTATGCACCTGTGCGATGGGCACAAAGACAGTCCCATGTCACAGAGCGGAAACAGTGGCCAAGAGTCTCAGGAACCTGCTCGAGGGAACTGCGTCCTGTCAGGAGGGTGGGCAAGGGTACGAGTGCGGGCGGGACTGTGTGTCTTCTCGGGCTGGCTAAAGAGCAGCACGTTCCGCTGGGTGCGGTGGCTCACACTTGCAATCCCAGCACTTTGGGAGGCTGAGGCGGGCAGATGTGGATCACGAGGTCAAAAGTTTGAGACCAGCCTGGCCAACATAGTGAAACCCCATCTCTACTAAAACACAAAAAATCAGCCAGGTGTGGTGGCGCGTGCCTGTAGTCCCAGCTACTTGGGAGGCTGAGGCAGAAGAATCACTTGAACCCGGGAGGCAGAGGTTGCGGTGAACCAAGATCATGCCACTGCATTCCAGCCTGGGTGATAGAGCGAGACTCTTATTTCAAAAAAGAGCAACACGTTCAAGGGGACCCCAGCAGGCTGGCCCTGGACTCTCTAAGCCTCCGTCTACAACTGAGACAGGCAGGGAGCCCAGAGGCGAGGGCCTCTAACAGCCAGGCCAGGTCCCAGCAAGCCTCCCTGCTTCTCTGGGCCTCTGAAGATCCAAGCATGAGACAGACAGATGTTAGTGAAATTCTCTGTAAACTGTAAACTAGCCTCAAGGAAGCTCATCTCTCCCCTAAAAATACCAAACGGAGCCCTGGGGAAAATCCGAGAACACCAACTCTAAATCCCCCTTGCCACGTTGGCCTTGGAGAGCGGAGGCCAGGGCGTCCAGACAGTGCACCGGACTCCGGGGAGCACATTTGGGTCCCCCTGGCTGCCCCACAGAGATTTCCCTCCAAACCCAAACACAGAAGCAGCTATGTCTGTACATCTGGGCCCAGCAGGCCACGCCAGGGCCACAGGCTGCAATTCCCCTAGGAAGCTGAGGACAGCCCAGGCCTACACAAGGAACAGGACAATGACACCTGTGAGGCCCCAGGGTCGCAGGCACAACACCCCCCCACACCACGTGTCGAGACAGTGGAGGATAGGGCCTTCTCTCCTGAGGGCATAGCACCCTGCAGGCGGGACAGCACTTCAGAACAGACCCCAGGTGACAGAGGAGATGACAAAGCAGAAGGAGGCCCAGAGCGGAACATAGCCCTGTCTGAGCCCAGCCCGGGGCCCTGGTGTGCCGGCACTGAAGAGCAGTTTCCAGTGTCAAAGACCACGCTCCGGGGAGGCTGAAGATGGGTGGTCTAGGGCTCCCTTGATGATCTGTCTGCCGAAGAGACCACCAAGGCACCCCCCAGATGAGGAACCTCAAATCTTCCGGGGACTAGTATGGCCTGCAGCCCTCTCCACTAGGACCCCTGGCCTGCCCGGGACTGGGAGCCCCCTCCCCTCCCGAGTGCACGCCAGCACCATGGTCCCGGGGCCAGGCAGCATCAGCAGAGTGGGGAGACCAGCTCAGTCACTAATGCCCCTCCTGTCTCTGGCCTGTTTCCCTAACGGGGCAGCAAGATGGGCCTTTAGCTCTGGCTGGCCCTCTCCAGGGGGCCCTCAAGGGTCTCCTGTAGATACAGGCCACTGGGGCAGAGAGTGTGGCCAAGGCTGCCCAGAGCAGTGATGGCGGATCCAGCCCCACCCCAGGACAGGCCCACAGGCCCCTGGCCCAGGCGAGAGAGCCTGCAGCACTCCCATCCCTCGCCAAGACTGCTGAGGGCCCGGAGAGGGTGCCCAGGACAGAAAGCACACTGGTACCCTGCCCCCCTCTGCCCTGACCCAGACAGGGAAGTCAGGGTCTCAGCTAACCCCCGAGCCCTCCTTGGAGAGCTATATTTAGATTCAATGGGGATTATGTGGACTTCCCAGGAACTCTTTCATAAAGGCTGAAGGTCGGGCAGCGGGCTTCCTCTGGAGACCCCCACTGGCCCCCAGCCTTTGCGAACTTCCAGCATGCATTGTTCCTGGAACAATGGTCCCTGCTCCCTCAAAGCCAGGCAAGCCTACTGGCTGGAAATCCAGGAGAACCCCTCCTCTGCAAGCACCCGCCCCTGAGGCTGGAGCTGGGGGAACCCAGTAGGCCCAGACTCCGTTCCCCATGGGAGCCTCTGTCTCAGTCTGTCGCAGGAGATGTGGGACAACAGTTCTTCTCCTGGAGCCTAGGAGAGGAATAGGCAGGGACCCCCCAGCTGCTGGGGGGTGGCCCACCCTTTCACCCGCCAGGCCCTCCGGCCCCAGGTGTGTAATTTCCAGACACCTGGTTGGCAGCCCAGGTGCCCCAAGGGCCACAGTGCACCAGCTAACCTCTCCCTGCTGGCAGACAGGGGCTGTCCCGCCCTGGGTGGAGTCCCCGCCATCCGCTCTCTCCCCTCCCCCTCCCACACTAACCTGCATTCCAGCTGTGGGACATCTGGGCTCAGGGAGGAGCGCCAGCCCAGGCCCCTCCCATCCAAGGCAGCAGGCCCCCTCGGGATCAGCTGCCCTAGCTCACACACGGTGTTACAGACCGGGAAACTGAGGCCCGCAGAGGGGAAGGCCTGGCTGAAAACTCTCCGTGGCGTCCGCAGCAGGGAAGGAGTGGAACGCTGCTTCCCTCCAAGCCCCACGGTCTACCCAAGTTCACGCGGCACTGCCCAGAGAGGTCGGCCTAAGGAAGCGTCACTTACCCGGAGGGTGGTCCCGGGCCCGCTGACCAGCTTCCACGCTTGTCGCTTGAGCTCCACGAGCTTCGTGTGGCAGTGGCGGCACCAACCGCCGCCGCCGGCCGAGTGGCCCTGCTCTGCGCTGGCCCCGGCGCCCTCGGGCGCAGGGCGGCTGCCGCATGGGTCCTGGTCGGGCCCGGCGGGCAGCCTCTGGTGGGGGGACACCTCCGGCGGCGCACGGGCCGGGCCGCCCTCGGCCACCTGCAGGGTGTGGGGGCGGAAGCGGGCAGTGAGCCTGGAACGTCCGGTGGTCCAGACCCCAGCGCGCACTGCCCCAGAGTGACGCTCTCCCCGAAGTTAGGAGCGCTGGGCGAGACCCTGGCGCTCACCCCTCCCTCCATCCCCGGAGGTCCCCGCTGCCAGTCCGCTACCCGCAGCAGGAGGCCCGGCCCCCAGTGGCGCCGCGCACCACCCCGCGAGTATCTTTGCAGTCCCCCGGGCCCGGCCACCCGCCTCCCTCTCCAGGCCCGGCCACGCGTACCACGGGCTGCGCCGCGCACAGAGGGACGCCGCGGCCGACCATGGCCGGGACGCGGGAAGAGCCCGGCGGGCGCTCAGGGCCGCGCTGGCTCTCCGGGGGCGCCGCGGCTAAGTGATCCGGCCCCGAGGCGCCCCCATGGCCCAGCCCAGCCGCGCGGAAGTTCTCGGAGCCTGCGAGCGGCGCGGAGCGCTCGGTGGCCGCGGTGGGCGAGCTCGGAAGGCGAGGGCGGGGCCGGGGCGGGGCCGGGGCTCCCTGGGCGGGCGGCTGAGGGCGGGAGCCCGGGGAATGCCCCGCCCTTGCCCAGTGCTGGGTGGCGCGTGGGGGGTGGGGTCCCCGCTTCCCCGCGCCGCCCCTCGTACTCCGAGGACTCCAACCTGTTAGGTGAGTCCCTTCCCCGGGGAGGGGCGCTGGGGACGGCGGCGAGGCGCTAGTTGCGCGCGCGCGCATGCGCCTCCTGCCCCTCTCCCGGGACACCGGGGCTGCGCGTCTCCCAGGAGGCGCCGACGCCCCTCCCTCAACCGGAGGGAAAACTGAGGCTGCGGAGAGGACGCGCTTGCCCAAGTCCCTCTGCGAGGTGGGACGAGGAAGGGGTGGGACCCCGGCCCCCAGACTCCCAGGCGCCTTTCCAGGAAGCCCAGCGTACTCTGCGTGTCGTGGGCCACTTTGGGTGTAACTGTCATGCGTGGGTGTGTGTCGCCGCGGTGTGCGCCTCGGGCCGGGCAGCTCCCGCGCCGGCGTATCTGCGCCTCGGCGAGTCTGCGAACCGCACGTGTCTGCAGCCGCGCGTGTGCCCGCAAGTGGGTGTGCGCGCCGTGCCGCCCGGAAAGCGGGAGGCCCTGCGGGCGTGCGCGGGACCTGTTGTCAGCAGGCCTGGCAGATGGGAACTCAGCTCCGGAATTAATTGCCTGTTTGTCTCCGGCTGGGAGGTCGCCCCCCTTCCCTGGCGACCAGTTGCTCCGGCCGTAGTGGGCCCCAAATGTTGGCGGCATCTGCGGCTGCAGGCGGCTCGGGGGCCAGGCTCCGGGTCAGCCCCAAAGCCTGGGTCGAGCCAGGCGGGCGCGGCGGGCGGGCTCCCCGTGACGCGAGCGCCACCTGCCGGCCGCCGAGCACACGGCTCTGAGACTGGGGAGACCCGGCGCCGCGCGCCCCGGGCCTGGAGGCGCACTCCGAAACTCCCAAGGTTGAGATCCCGGCGGAGACCCGGACACGCGGCTGCGGCGCCTACCGTGAGGCCTTCGCGCAGACTCAAGACGCCAAAGTGACCCTTTCTGCTTTGCCCACCCCCTTTTACTTGGATAAGCCTCCCTGCCCACGCATGCACTCCCCAGAAAGTGGGGTGGGTGACCCCTGCCGGCTTTCCGGGTGGTTGATGACCTCAGGGGTTCGAAAACGCAAGGGGGTGTGGAATAAAGTGGCAAGGGCTCTCCACTCTTGCAGCGATCCGTAAGCCTGCAGCCCCTTTCCACCCAGCCTGGGGGCCCGGAAGCGCTTCCCCTACCCATCTCATTGCAGCCTGGTGAAAGAAAACGGCCATCAGCCCACATCCGTATCTGGGTACCCAGGCCAACACCTCCACTCCACCCCTCACCGCCAGCAGACAGCCCCGCCCCCTGCCGCTCCACTGCTCCGGGACACACACCCTCTATACCCTCTCCCGCCACCCACACACGCGACCCAGAGCTCGCAGCGATCCGGAGCCCGGGTCCTGCGCCCATGGCCAGCCACACCCGCAACTTCAGCGCTTCCACCGCGGCGGCGCTTCGGGAAGCACAAGCTCACATCCCATATCAGCAGAACACGGGGTGCACGATGGGGCTGGAGTCACCTCGCGGGCTCAGCAACAGTCAGGAGCCCCTGACCCCCTACTTCGCCCTACCTAGCAAGGCGCAAGGTGAGCCCGGGAGCCCCTGCGCTGCACTCTCCGCCCTAGCCACAGCCTCCGGGTGGGTCTGGCCGGGACACAGCCTCTAAGGGAGAGGGAGACGCGGACAACGCTAATGGGGGAAAGTGCGGCAGCGAGTTCCAGCCCGGGCTGCGGGAGGCGGCCCCGGACCTGCGGTCTCCTTCCCGGCGCCGTACCCCCGGCCGCGCGAGCCGCGCCGCGAAGTCGCGGAACGGCGCCTCCGCCGCCCGCCCATCCGTCAGCCCTCACCTTGCCTCGCCGCCGCAGGAGGTGGCTGGTGAAGCCCAGGATGATCTCCGAGTCCAGGCAGAGCGCCCCCATCTCCAGCAGGCTGGGAGCCTTGCGGGGCGCGCCGCGGGGCGGCTCGGGCGGCCCGGGCAGCGCCATGGAGGAGCGGAGCGGCCCCGAGCGCCTCCCGCCGCCGCCGCCGCCCCGCCCGCGCGCTCACTGGCCGCGCGCCCGCCGTCACCGCCGCCGCGCCCCGCACCGCGCAGGGCCGCCCGCCAGACCCCCGGTCCTCCGCGGCTCCCGCCCCCGAGCCCTGCGCTCGCTCCGCGCCGCGCGCCCCCGCGCTCCGGCCCCGCCCGCCCGCGCCGACAGCGCCCCCTCCGCCCGGGCGGCGAGCCAGACAGCAGCCACGCGGACTGCAGGTGGGTGGCGACGGCCCCGCCCGCAACGGGGCGGGGATGGGGGCCAGAATCGGGTCACGGTCCGCACCCACCTGCCTTGCACGCCCCCAGACGTCGGCGCCTCCTGCCGGGTGTCCGGCAGGGAGGGGGCAGCGCGGCTGCTGTAAAACCCCGCCGACTGGAGCACAGTCGCAGCCCGTTCCGCCTCCAGTCTGTCCTGAGGACTCCTCGCGTTGGGGTCCTGGCCCGTGGAAACGCTCAGAGCCCAGTGACCTGTGCACGCCACGCCACCCACGCTCCAGGGCCCGCATTCAACTTCAGCTTATGGTCCTCCAAGGCCCACCCCACGCCAACCGCACCACGGAGCGCACGCGGCGAGACTGACGTCTCCGAGCCTCCCCTCCAGGATCCCGATTCCCCCGCCACCCGTGGCCTTCCCTGCCCCAACCCCGACTCCCCGAGGGCTGGAAGATTCGGGTTGGCCGCCGGGCACGACGACTTTACTTTCAGGGTCCGGAACGAGGGGCGGGGTGGGCACTCTGCCTGGGTGCAAACTCTAGCCCAGGTCCCGCGCTCCTCCCGTGGGCTGCCCCAGCCTGGCGCGCAAGTGAGTGAGATGCCTGGCTTGGGGGAGGATCAAGCAGGCAGACAGGCTTGCCTAACTGCGCTAGGCCCACGCAGAAGGTCCTTGGGAGTTTAGGGAGTGTCAGGGACACTGCCCAGGAGAGAGGATGTGCCTTGAGCAGGACCTGGAAGGTGAGCAGACGAGGGAAGGAGAACGTTTCCAGAGGCGCCAGCGCGCACCTATGGCCTGGCTGGGGTGCTGAGGCTGGGCTAGATCTTCTGTGCCCTCTGCCTCCTGCACACCTCTACTCTCCCCTGGGAAGGACTGGGGCCACTCCCCACAACCCCACTGCCCCAGGGTCTGAAGACCGGCCTGCTGACCAGGTCCTTCCCCTGATTCCCCCGAGTGGTGGCTGGAGAACGTTGTCTCAACCGGACTCTAACCCAGAGAGCCCAGCACTTCAATTTGTCTCCAACAGCATCGCTGTAAACGCTGGATTTGCTGACCACGTGGCTGATCGTGACCACCTGCCCTGTACCCACCCAGGCTTCCGGTCAGGAGAGAGGCAGGGAAGAGCTGCCCCCTCCCTGCGTCCACCATCACTCCTGGCCTGGGATTAGGGCACCTTATAAAGGGGGCCAGAGTTCCCCCTTTCTCCCTGTCCCTCTCCAGGAGGACACTCTGGGGACCGCTCACCCTCATCCCTCCCCACAGGAAGGGGACTGGAGAGGCTGTCCTGGCTCCTTTTCCCCCATCCCGTCTCATCCAAGACCCTGAGCCTGGGGGCTGGGGCTCCCTTCAGCGGACCAAGGGCTTCTGGGAGGAGGCCACCCGCCGTGTCAGCGGATTGATTAAAGTCATTGTGAGGATTTTTTTAACATTTAATTTACCAGGCACGCCGAGGCTGGTCAGAGCTGTCCCCGGGGAAATCTAGACCAAGGGAGCAAAACAGAAAAAACCTCCTACCATTCAGCAGAGCCCCTCTGATGGGATTAATTGCCGGAACTCAGCTTCCAATCAGACCACAGGCAGCAATGTTTCAGGGAGGGAGGAGGACATGAGGCTTCAGTGGTCAGATTCCTTCCCTGGACGCTTGGAGCCCAGGGCCCTGGACATCACCATCGCTCTCCAACCTGCCTGTGCCGGTGAGGAGCCCCCCGCCTCTCCGCACCTTCATGTCTCCGTGCATGATGAGGTGGAGGGTACCCTCCAGAGCCCAGACCACCCCCATCCACGTCCCTTCGGCCTGCAGGGAGAAAACTAGTAGGCATCCCAGACACGCTCCCATGGAAACTGAAAACCTGGCGGGGGTGTCTGTAGTAGTGGAAAACAGACAGGTAGGAACGGCCAGTCCTTACTTCATCCTTGGTGACAGTCGATGGACGGCAGGTGGACCCGGGACAGGGACAGGCACAGCTGTGGGTAACCCCCCATCTAGGCACCAAGGAAGCAGAGCTCAGCAGATTCCTAACACAATTAGTGCCTGAGGAATATTTTAGTTCATAGTGTTACTACTCAGTTTTTTCCCTTTATATAATCCTTTATATATAATCATATATTAGTTTATAGAATGAGTGCCTGAAGAATATCCTACTAATCAGTTATTTCCATATATATGTATAATTATAGTTCATAGTCGGAGGAATGCCTAGAGCAGACACGGTACAGAGCATGAATTAAGGAATAAGCAGCTTATAGTCAGAAGAATGTGTAGAGCAGACACGGTGCAGAGCGTGATTTAGGGAAAAACAGTTACACCAGGACAAGAGCCCATGGCCCAGGCGGCAGTGTTCAGTATCGTAAAGATACCCAATATATGGCAGGCTTGGGGCAAGAGCCACTCCTCCTGATAAAGGAGTTGTAGGACCTTGCTGCAGTTCTTGTGGAAGGCTGCCCTCAGACCGGCAATCCTGCGAGCGTCTGAGGGCTCAAAACTCCTCTGGTATAATCTCCCTTGGTGACTGTGAACTTTGTCAGCTCTTGTTACTGTGCTGCTCAAATGCATCTTCCTATAGAACTCACTGGAAGCTGCCAGCAGGTGGCGGTAACCCTGTAAGCTCTCTCGCTGCTGTGTGAGTCAAAGCATCCTCCCATAGATACTCTTAGAAGTACTGCTCCAAGACAAGAGATATTGCACACTGCACCCTCTTCACTGCGCACGGCCCACCTCCATGCCTCGGTGACCTAATGGGGGTGGACCCCTTGTTTATTGCTCACAACCCTATGACTATCCTTAAAGATGACCTCACTCACTACCCTGCCCCCTAACCTCTACCCCGTAAATACAGACGCCTCTGGACGTCCGGGCCTCGCCTGTCTGTGCTTGCAGGTGGTATGGCCCTGCGCCCAGCTGCACTTTCCTTGGCCGCATCCTGTCTCGTTTATTTCTTGCATCCTGTGCCTCAGCACAGCGGTAGGGGACACCCCACAACCCTGTAGGGCTGCGGCCCTTCAACAGCACTGTGCAGCACAGCCCCGTTCGCCTTTGCAGAGAAGGTTCACACCTGTGAGGGCCAGGGCCTTTCCTGGGACAGACACGAGAAACAGGCAACAATAACTCTCTCTGGAGAGAGAGTGAGGGTGGAGTTAGGGAGAGGCTTCACTTCCATTTTACACCCCTCTGCGTGGGTTTTACTTCTGTGGGTTTTTTAACCGTCCTGTTTAGCGTTTAGTAAAGAGGTAAGGAAGGGTTACAGGGCCTAAACTGTCCACAGTTCAATGCCCCGAGACCCATGGCCCTAGGCACACACAGGAACATCAGACAGACCCGCATCCTCGCCAAGCGTTGGGGGGATGGGAAAAAGCAGGAGAGAGGGTGCCTCAGGAGGGCAGCCACAAGGGATGCCAGCCCGGCTCAGGGCAGGGCCTCCTGGTCAAGCAAGGCCCCTCCTCCCCAGCACCAAGGGCAGGCTTTGGGCAGTCACTGCACCAGTTCTTCAGAGGGCATCTGAGCGCCTGAGGGAGGGTGGCCGGCCGTGGGGTTAGCCAGCACCGCGTGTTCTCCGGACCAGGCTCTGTCTTACCTACTTGGTGATATCCACTCATTTAATCTGCACAACAGTGCTAAGCATGGGTATTGTATGATCGCCGTTTTACAGATGAGGCAATGAGGCCCAGAGTGGGGAGGTCAGTTTCCAGGATTCACCCCAGGAGTCTGTGCTCCTAAGCCCTTTGTTTATAAACTCCTCCTCCCTTCCTCCAGAGCCTGGCCTCAGGAGTGCGCCTGCTGAGCAAGGGACCCAGCCCTGGCCTCGGAACAAGGACGGCGCAGGATCGAGGGCCGGTCAGCTCTGAACCAAGCTGTGGGACCCCAGCCAGGATCCCACGGAGGACCCTGTGCTACGGGTTTGTTGAGTAGGGAAAGACTACGGACGCTCGCTGGTCCCTGGCTGACGGCTCTGCAGACCCCACCCTGTGCCAGAGGAGCCCCAGGTCCAGCACAGGGGAACAGCCCGGGACGCGTGGCTTCAGCACCTCGGTCAGCACCGGGAGGGGGCTTCGGCAGGCAAGTTCTCCATTAGTCATTCGCTCATTCACCTTTCAACTGAGTCATCCTGGAGTTGTCCTTGACTCCGGCTTGCTCACCGCCCCCACGTCCCATCCATCAGATCTCCTGTCCCCACCACCCTAATGGAACGTCAGCCCCTGGAGGGGATTCTGCAATGCCGTGCTCGCTTCAGCACAGCCGCCAGGTGAGCCTTTAAGAAGGTGGTGGGCTCCTTCCACTTCTCAGCCCTGGCTGACCCCTCTCCTCTCACTCTGCCCCCCACACATTCTGCTCCAGCCCCGAGGGCCTCCTCTGTTCCCAACATGCAGCCACCCTGACTTGAATGCTTGCCCCACCGTTCCCCCTGCCTGGGGGTGGGTCTTCCCCCAGACTTCCACATGCCTGCCTTTCTCCAGGTCCTTCCTTTTTCTTTTTTGAAATAGGGTCTTTCTCTGTCACCCAGGTTGGTGTGCAGTGGTGCAATCACAACTCACTGCAGCCTCAACCTCCCAGTCTAAACCGACCCTCCCACCTCAGCCGTCTGAGTAGCTAGGACCACAGGCACACGCCATCACACTCAGATAACTTTTTAAAATGTTTTTGTAGAGACCAGGTTTCACTGTGTTGCCCGGGCTGGTCTCTAACTCCTGGGCTCGAGCTCAAGCAATCCTCCGGCCTCTGTCTCCCAAAGTGCTGGGATTACAGGCATGAGCCATCAGGTCTTTTTCCTTTTTCCTTTTTTTTTGATGGAGGATCTCTCTGTTGCCCAGGCTGGAGTGTAATGGCACAATCTCTGCTCACCACAACCTCCACCTCCTGGGTTCAAGCAATTCTCCTGCCTCTGCCTCCTGAGTGGCTAGGATTACAGATGTGCGCCACCACAACTGGCTAATTTTGTATTTTTAGTAGAGACACGGCTTCTCCACGTCAATCAGGGTGGTCTCGAACTCCCGACCTCAGGTGATCTGCCCACCTCAGCCTCCCAAAGTGCTGGGATTGCAGGCGTGAGCCACCGCGCCGGGCCCCACCAGGCCTTTTCTAAGCAACGCTTTCCCTACCTGCCTTACATAAAATGCCAGGCCCTCCCTGCATTCTACAGCCCCACCCAAGTTTCCTGTCCCTCCTTAGCACTTACCAGGAGCTGACTTAGATGTTTCTTATCTAGTGTATTGGCCCTCATCCCCTTTAGAATATCGGCTCACTGAGGGCAGGAAAGGATTGGCTGCGCATCTGGTACAGCATTGAAGCTCATTCATTTTGTTGAAAAAATGAAGGAATGCATGAAGCCCAGGCTTGTTCTCTGTGCCCCCAAGTCCTGCCATATTCCCCCTGAGAGGGCTCCTGTCCCTCCCACCCCAGCCTTGCCCCGACCCTAACACACCCCTACCCTAGATCTCTGCTCTGGCCCCTCACTGGCCCCACCCTGGCTTCTCCCATCACCCCCACCACAATGCACCTCAAGGCTGCAGGGCCAGACCCCACCCTTGGGATGCATTGCTCAGGCCCCCGAAGCCCAGCGCTGAGTCAGCCAGGCTGATCTCATGGGACCTGCAAGACAGCGTGTGGCTCCCAGCTGCCCCAGCCTGAGGACACTTCCTGGGCCCAGGTGGAAGCATTCCTGATCTACCTGCACCTTCTCTGCTCCCCAGGCAGAAATGCATGTAGCACCAAACGGTCTCCAAAACTACCAGCAAGTGCCCTCACCACCAGCGGGGAGAGCCCTGGCCACCAGCCCAGCCCGCGAGGCCCACAGCCTGGATCTCTCCTCACCGTGCTTGGCTCCCCTCTCCTGTCCTCCACAGGATCCGACTGCCTGAACCCCTCTCCGTGCCCACAGCACTCAAGCCCTGGCAGGACTCCGGGGTCTCTACCTCTCT
This sequence comes from Plecturocebus donacophilus, assembly GCA_004027715.1. Classification (NCBI taxonomy): domain Eukaryota; kingdom Metazoa; phylum Chordata; class Mammalia; order Primates; family Pitheciidae; genus Plecturocebus; species Plecturocebus donacophilus. Next base: position 19,959 of record PVKP010030726.1, read on the forward strand.
CAGCCACATCTGGAATGGAGACACTGCCACTTGTGGCCAGCAGATGGCACACTTTGGCCACAGTCTGTGGCCAGAGGGTGATGAAAGAGCTCTCTTGGTCCAGGTCCCCTTTTATGCAGATAGGAAAACTGAGGCCCTGAGAGAGTGAAGGGTGCACCAGGGCCTGGAACCTAGGGCTCGCCCTCCAGGCCCACGAGGCCGCCCTGTGGCTTCACCAGTGTTCCTCTGTGTTCTCCCCACCTCACCTGACAGGCCTTGGCTCATCTAACCCGTACTCCTGACTTCCTTCTCCCCTCCTGTTCCTGCCTCTACTCCTTGTAGGCTGGGCTCAGCCTCCAGCTTGAGGACAGGCAGTGACTGGGCAGAAGGACACATGGGTCAGGAGTCTTACCGAGTCCCCAGGCACCTTGGCTGATGGTGCAAGCTGCAAAACTTTGGGAAACCCCCTAGCACAGGTGCAGTGCCTGGACAGCCGCACCGCCATGCCAGAAGTGGCTCCACTGCTTCCTGAAGAGCCCAGGGGCGAATCTCATACAAAACTCCCAGCCTCCCTCAGCTCTGGATCCCCAGGGACCAAGGCTGGACATGAAGGCAGCCTCATGAGTAGAGGCTGTGTGGTGTGTGTGTGTGTATGTTTGTGAATGTGACTTACACAAGAGTGTAGAGCATTGATGTACCCCACAGAGAGTGAGGCGATGAATCAGTAAAGATGGAAATGCAGAGAGTGCCACTCCCTGCAGACTCTGGGGTCCAGCCAACACCATGAACCACATCAAAGACACCACACACTTCAGAAGCTGCCATCCCATGGCCAAACAGGATATGGCATCTCCAAAACTAGTCCTGGGCATGATGGTGGAATTTCCTCAGAGAAGAAAAATGCTGCCTTCCATGAACTTAAGTGCAGAGGCAATTCAGAGGACAATTTAAAAAGCACTTGGAAAATAAAAATATAACAAATAAAATTCAAGAGAGAGGTTGAAAAATAAAATTCTAAAAACCTCTCAGAAAGTAAAGAAAAAAGAGTTGGAAAGTGAGATGGGAGCATTTTTTGAATTATAGAATTAGAGTAGGAAATTCAGTGTCTGAATCACAGGAGTTCCTGAGAAGGACAGAAAAGATAATGAGTGAAGGAATAACGCAAAAATGTTTTCCCAGAACTAAGAGCTGGAAATCTTCAATGCCCAGAACAAGAAAAGGGCGGTGGGGGAGACGGCAGGCAGGGAAGGCCAACATCTTGAAATTTCAAAATAACACCAGGAACAAATGGAAGATACTAAAAGCTTCTGGGGCTGAGAGGAGGAGGGTGGATTAGGAAGCCGACTGACATCTGACTTCTCAGCGGAAACAATAAAAATGAGATGATGGACTTCAGTGTACAAAACTGAGGGAAAATGATTTCCTGCCTAGAATTCTATACCCAGCTAAACTATTAATGTCAGCTTAGCATAAAAGTAAAGACAAAAAGGTTCGCCTTTGATTTCTCTCTTTCTTTCTTCTTTTTTTGAGATGGAGTTTCACTCTTATTGCCCAACCTGGAGTGCAATGGTGCAATCTCGGTTCACTACAACCTCCGCCTCCCAGGTTCAAGCAATTCTCCTGCCTCAGCCTCCCAAGTAGCTAAGATTACAGGCTCGCACCACCATACCCAGCTAACTCTTTTTTGTATTTTTAGTAGAGATGGAGTTTCCCCATGTTGGCCAAGCTGGTCTCAAACTCCTGACCTCAGATAGGTCCACTCACCTCAGCCTCCCAAAGTGCCGGGATTACAGGCATGAGCCACCGTGCCCGCCGATTTTTCTCTTTCTTAAAGTTCTTGGATAATGGACTCCCCGACGGCAAAAAACTAAACCCAAGGAAAAAGAGGATGCGGAATCAAGGCGATGGGAGCTAACCCAAGGAAGTGGTGAACGGAGATTAAGGATGTCTGCTGGACTGCAGTCCCAAGAGGTCATATTGGAGCAAGCATTAACCACTCTCTATAGGTAGGGAAAAAGAAAAGAAGGAAGAAATTAGATTACTTGATGTATTTGAACACATTTAGAAGAGATTTAAACTTCTAGCAAAGGGCATGAGGCTGAGCACAGTGGCTCATCCGTGTAATCTCAGTTCTTTGGGAGACCAAGGCAGGAGAATCACTTGTGGCCAGGAGTTCAAGACCAGCCTGGACAATGTAGTAACGCCTTGACTCAACAACAACAGAAAACCAAAATTAGGCACAGTGGTGTGCACCTGTAGTCTCAGCTACTCGGGAGGCTAAGGCCAGAGGATTGCTTGAGCCCAGGAGTTTGAGGCTGCAATGAGCTAAAAATCATACCACTATACTCTAGCCTGGTGACAGAGCAAGACTCCGTCTCAATAATAATAATAATAATAGAGCATGGGAGTTATTCACAACACAAAATATAATTACGCCAACTTTAAAATAAAACAATTTTTTTAAGTTGAAAGCTGTATCAGGAAAGCACTGTGATCATAGTATGCTGCAAGGCTCAGCTGTGAATCATCTTTACATAGCTGACAATCCTAATGTAAATTCTGAATGCTGATTTAATCAAAAATTGTGACCAAGTTATAAGAATGATAGGAGTAGGGTCAACAGAGAGAATGGTGAGAATGATATAAAATCCTCAGCTTCCATAGTAGATCCCTAGAAAGGACGTAAAACTGAAAAGTAAAAATGGCAGGAAAGCGGATTACTTGGAATACAGAAGGAGATAGGAGAAGCAGCGAAAAGAGATCACTGCCAAGAAGTAGGACTTGGGGTGGGAATGCGTGGGGCAGAAGGCTTCTGTTTTTCCTCCAACACTTACGCTCATTTGGCTCCTTCAATTATATGCTGTTTAAATTTCATTCTAAAGTAATTATTTGCTTACTTTAAATATGTCTATATATACTTCTGAGTAACTCCTAGAAGAAATCCCAATGGAAATTATAAAGAAGGCAAGTAAATGAATACTACATATCACCATGTGTGGTCTGAGACCAAAGTGGTTCTCAAAGGAAAATTAAATCCTTACATGTGTCTATTGTAAGACAAGAAGGAGTATTAATAAAGAATAAATAACACTTTGGGAGGCTGAGGCAGGTGGATCACCTAAGGTCAGCAGTTCAAGACCAGCCTGGCCCACATGGTGAAACCCAGTCTCTACTAAAAATACAAAAATTAGCTGGGCGTGGTGGCTTGCACCTGTAATCCCAGCTACTCTGGAAGCTGAGGCAAGAGAATTGCTTAAACCTGGGAGACAGAGGTTGCAGTGAGCCAAGATCATGCCACTGTACTCCAGCCTGGGCAACAGAGCAAGACTTTGTCTCAAAAATAACTAAATAAAAAGACTAAATAAGCCAGACTTTGCAAAATGTGCTACCAAGTGCTGCCTTAGCCATGGAGTGTTGCTTAGCCTGTGTATTGGGGTGTATTTCCAATAAACTACTCAGTCAGGATGATTTGGGCAAAATTTTAACTGGAACTAAAGGAAGGCTGGCAAGGAGTGAGGTGAGAGAGGGGGAATACCTGGAGAGGCCCCTCAGAAGGGACTGAGCTGGCTATGTTACTTAGACACCATCAGTGGCCACTTCTAAAGGTAGCCTCTGTCCTGCATGGTGCTTCTGCTGACCCCAAGCCTTCAGGGAAGTTGTGTGAGTATAGGAAATGCTACATACACGTGCAACTTGCTTATGATAGGGGAGCACTCGCCCCATCCCTGAGCCCCCAGCAGGTGGTGAGAGGAGTCTGGCAGAGCTCTGGCTCCAAAGGAAGGCATAACAGAGGGCATGGCAGAAGCCACCAGGGCGTACCTGCAACAACACGAGCAGGCCCTGGGGACAGCCACAGATGTCTCAGGAGAAGAAATGTGGTTTAAAAAAAAAAAAAAAGTCAACAGTCTACAGGTAGGAGTAGGAGCCAGTGTTCTTGGGGTAATAAGGAGATGGGTAAAGACTTTCACTCTAGGCCAAGATAAAGTAACAGAGACCAGATTTATACTCCCAGCAGGAATAACTTAAACACTGGACAAAGTACATGAAACACCGGTTTACAGGCATTGTCTATCAGGCAGGACAGGAGAGTGAACCCTGAGAGCAGGAAAACAAAGGTGAGCCCTGACTGCCCCCGTCCATTGCCTGGAGAGAGGATGGGCCTCAGCATGAGAAGGGAGGACCCAGGAGGGACCCACAGGTGCCCCTAAACAGGGGAGACGCAGTTGAAAGTGTGGAAAGACCAGGGTGGCTAGAGGATACAGAATAGAGTCAGCACAAAAACTTCGCTCTGGAGCTCTGCAGAGGGCGCCCCTTGAATCTTCAGCTGAGTATGGATCAACTCATGAGGGTTCATAAACTACCCAAGGCTTTGGATAAAACTACCTGAAAGGGGCTGAAGGGAAGCTGCCCAAATTCCAAACCACGTTGGGAGCTAAGGCAGGTATTTGTATACCTATGTGCATAGCAGCATTACAGTAGCCAGCAGGTGGAAGCAACCCAAGTGACTACCAGTGAATGAATGAATAACAAAATGTGGTCTATCCATGCAATGGAATATTACTCAGCCTTAAAAAGGAAGAAAATTCTGACACATAGTACAACATGGATGAGTCTTGAAGTTGCTATGCTAAGTGAAATAAACCAGTCACAAAAGGACACATACCACTGGATTTCATTTAGATAAGGTCGCTAGAGTCATCAAATTCATAGGGACAGAAAGGAGAATGGTTGCCAGGGGCTGGGGAAGGGGAAACGAGGAGTTGTTGTTTGCAGGATAGAGAGTCTCAGTTTGGGAAAATGAAAAGTTACAGAGACAGCTGGTAGCAGGCGGTTGCACAACCATGTGAGTTTACTTAATGCCAGGAACTGTACACTTAAAAATGGATAAATGGTAAATTTTACATTATGTATTTCCTCAAATTTGTTTAAATTTAAAAAAAATTTAAAATTTAACAAAAATTAAAATTAAACAAAAATTTAAAAATTAAACCCATGGTGGGAATGGTTTGTGTTCCCACCAACCAGAAGGAAAAAGCCTTATCATTTAGAAGGCATGGGGTAGACCACTCAGAAAGGTCGCCTCATTGTTGGGGAAAAGTAAGTAGCATAATAAAGGCCGAACTGGTTCCACTGAACAGAGCTAAAAGCAAACCTCAAATGTCCAAGCTATTTACAAGTAATTTAACCATGTCCCAAATCAAAGCTCACAAATATTTATAGAAAATGAAATTATCCAGCACCCAACAATGTAAAATTCACAATGTTTAGCAACCAACAAAAAAATGACCCAGCATGCAAAGAAACAGAAAAATACATGATAAGAAAAAAAAACCTATCTGTAGAACCCAAAAATGAAGCAGAAGATGTAATTAATAGATAAGAACATTAAATCTGTTTTTGTAACTATATTTCAATATGTTTGAGAAGATATGGAAACATTGAGACCATATAAAACAGACCTAATTAAACTTCCACAGATGGAGAATATAATGTCTAGGATGAAAATTACACTGGATAGAATTAATAGCATACTAGACACTGCAGGAGAAGTAGTTATTTGAACAGAAATAGGAACTATTCAAAATGAAACGAGAAAACCCAAAAGACTATTTTAGAAAATGAACAAAGCTACAGTGATCTTTGGGACAACTTTAAGTGGCCCGACATATATGTAATGAAAATGCCAGAAAAGGGATAGGGGTTTGTAAACAATATTTAAAGAAATAATGGCTGAAAACTTTCAGAACTTGATGAAAACAATAAACTCACCCATCCAAGAATCTCAATGAACCTCAAGCACAAGAAACATGAAGAAAACATCAAGGCACATAATCAGATTTGTGAAAATAAGTGATAAACAGAAAATCTTAAATACATGGTAGAGGGGAGGTGCATTAAATACAAATGAATAAAAAGAAAGACAGCACTGTTCTCATCAGAAATAATGTAAGCCAGACGACACAGGAAAAACTTTAATGAAAGAAAAAAACATTTAGTGAAAATATGTTTCCAAACCACATGAAAAATAAAGACTTTTTCAGATGCTGAAAAGGTGAATAAATTGTCAACAGCAGACGTGCACTACCAAAAATGTTAAAGAAGTCTTTTAGGCATAAAGCAAATTATACCAAATGGAAATCTGGATCAACACAAAGGAGCATCAGAAATAGCAAATATGCTGGCAAAAAGAAAATCTTTTATCTGGGTATGGTGGTGCACACCTGTAATCCCAGCATTTTGGGAGGCCAAGGTGGGTGGATAACATGAGGACAGGAGTTCAAGACCAGCCTAGCCAACACAGTGAAACCCCATCACTACTAAAAACACAAGAATTATCTGGGCATGATGGTGCACACCTGTAGTCCCAACTACTTGGGAAGCTGAGGCAGGAGAATCACTTGAACAGGGAGGTGAAGGTTGCAGTGAGCCAAGATCGCACCACTGTCTGTGTGAAAACTCAAGACCCTGTCTCAAAAAATAAATTAAATAAAATAAAATCTTTTTTCTCTCATTTTTACATATCTTTAAGAGATAACTGACTAAAGAAAAAAACTCACTATATTGTAGGGCTTAGAACATATGTAGAAATAAAATGAAGAATAACAATAGCACAAAGCCTGGGAGGGAGAAATGGAAGTGTAATGTTATATATCTATAAGGTTGCAAGGTTCTTCTACTATACATAATTTTTTACACTGTACATAAATTGGTATATAATTTTAAAATGAAATGTGACAAATTAAAGATATATACTATAAATCCTAAAGGAAACAATGAAAAAACATCAAAGAGTTGTAGCTAATAAGACAACAAAGTGTATAAATTTGAATGATAAAATAGCCCATGAATCCAAAAGAAGGCAAAAAAAAAAGTAAATGGAGAACAAAAAATGAATAAGACAGAAAGAAAACAAAGAGCAAGATGATAGATCAAAATTCAAATGTGCCAATAATCACAACAAATGTAAATGGTCTAAACATCTCAATTAAAAGGCAGAGACTGTCTGAGCAAATTTAAAAAATAAGATCCAACTCTGTGCTGCCTACAAAAAAAGAAGTTTAAATGTAAAAAAAGAAATAGGTTAAAAGTAAAAGGATACCAAAATAAATTAACACTAATCAAAAGAAAGCTGGAGTGCCTATATTAAGAACAAAAAGGTAAATTTCAGAGCAAAGAATATAATCAAGGATAAAGAAAGCAATTTCATAATGGTAAAAGGCTTATGTGAAGAAGAGGACATAAAAATTATAAATGTTGGAGAGAGATCCAAAATGGCCACGTAGCAGCTCGGGATTGTGGCTCGCGGTGAGGGCGCAGAGAGCGAGTGGACGCCGCAAATGCAGACGAATATTTGATGCCCACGGACTGGGAGATTCCCGGCGAGGGAGCCACGCAGGTCGCCAGCGCGACTCTTTAGGCCCGTGCGGCGCTTCTCGGTGCGGAGTGTGGGGGACTGGGTGGTGCCTTTTGGTCGGGCGCGGCCGGTCCCATCCCCACAAGGAGAACAGCAATTGGGAGCGCTGAGGACTAAGAAGCACAGCTGAACCCGGGAAGGCCCAGCTCTGTGGGGAAGGGGCGCCCCCCGAAGGAAAACTAAGAAACAGAAAAAACTTCATCACCAACAAGCCGGACGTCCACTCAGAGACCCAATCTGAAAGTCGGCAATTACAAAGACGACAGGTGGATAAATCCACAAAAATGGGAAGAAACCAGTGCAAAAAGGCTGAGA
>PVKP010030727.1:0-27665 GCA_004027715.1 Plecturocebus donacophilus
TTCTCGTGCTGTGTTTTTCGGTTCCATCAAGTCATTTATGTTCTACTCTAAGCAGGTTATCTTTTTTCAAGGTTCTTGGTTTCCTTGCATTGGGTTAGAACATGTTCCTTTAGCTCAGAGAAATTTGTTATTACCCACCTCCTGAAGCCTACTTCTGTCAATTCATCAAACTCATTCTCTATCCAGTTTTGTTCCCTTGCTGGTGAGGGGTTGTGATCCCTTGGAGGAGAAGAGGTGTTCTGGTTTATGGTGATTTCAGCCTTTTTGCACTGGTTTCTTCCCATCTTCATGGATTTATCTGCCTTTGGTCTTTGAAGTTGGTGATTTTTGGATGGGGTCTCTGAGTGGATGTTCTTTCTGTAGATGTTGAAGTTATTTCTTTCTGTTTGTTAGTTTTCCTTCTAACAGTCAGGCCACTCTACTGAGGTCTGCTGGAGTTTGCTGGAGGTCCACTCCAGACTCTGCTTGCCTGGTAATCACCCACAGGGGCTGCAGAATAGCAAAGATTGCTACCTGTTCCTTCCTCTGGTAGCTTTGCTCCAGAAGGGTACCCTCCAGATGTCAGCCAGAGCTCTCCTGTATGAGGTGTCTCTTAGGATACATGGTGGTCAGGGAGCCACTTGAGGAGGCAGTCTGTCCCTTATCAGAGCTCAAGTGCTGTGCTGGGAGATCCATTGCTCCCTTCAGAGCTGCTGGGCAGGGACGTTTAAGTCTGCTTAAGCGGAACCCACCACCACCCCTTTTCCCAGGTGCTCTGTCCCAGGAAGGTGGGGGCTTTATTTATAAGTTCCTGACCAGCTGCTGTCCTTTTTCAGAGATGCCCTACCCAGCAAGAAAGGCATCTATCTAGTCACAGTCTGCCTGCAGAGGCCTTGCTGAGCTGCCATGGGCTATGCCCAATTGCTGTGTAAACTTCCACATGACTTTGTTTACACAAGCAAGTTTAGAACCACCTACCCGAGCTTCAGTAATGGCAGACACCCCTCTTCACTCAGAGCTCAAACATCCCATGTGGAGCTCAGACTGCTGTGCTGGCTGCGAGAATTTCAAGCCAGTGGATCTTAGCTTGCTGGTCTTTGTGGGGGTGGGACCCACCAAGCCAGATCGCTTGGCTCCCTGGCTTCAGCCCCCTTTTTCTCAGGGGAATGGTGGTTATGTCTTGCTGGCATTCCAGGCACGACTGGGGTATGAGAAAAACAAAAACTGCTGCAGCTAAAACAGCTGTCAGTTTTGTGCTGGAAACCTGGGACACTGGTGTTGTAGGCACTGGAGGGAATCTCCTGGTCTGCAGGTTGTGAAGACAATGGGAAAAGTGTAGCATCTTAGCTGGAGAGCTGGAGTGTCCAGAGAAGTCCTTAATGGCTTCCCTTGACTAGGAGATGGAGTTCTCTGGCTCCTTGCACTTCCTGGGGGAGGTTGGAAACGTGGAGATCACTCACCTTCTGCATTGCTCTCGCTGGGAACTGTGAACCAGAGCTGTTCCTATTCCTCCACCTTGCCCAAATGCTATTTTATCTTAACAAAAACTTACCATATATACTGAGATAATATTGAAAATATAACAAGCATGATTATATAAAATTATTGTGTAATTTAAAATGTTTACATTAATTCATTTTATTCTCTAAATATACTAAATTATTATACAAATTTGCTTATCAAGTGATATGAGTTATGCATACTGCCCATGGAAATTATTGTATTTATAACTTCCAGAGGTTTTACACAACGTGAAGACAACAGCTGACTTAAATTTCTGCTAGAAGTATTGAGCAAGGACTCATAGCTCTTGGCCTAAAGTCAAGTCCTGGGGAGAGAGAAAGAATCTGGATTACAGCCCAGGTCACCAGAAGCAGACCTAAGTCCCTAATCTCTGCTACCTGGCTCCTGTGGTTGCCCTGCCCTTCACTCCTGCTGAGGAGACTAGAACTAAATGAAAACATTCATCTATCTACCTTTGTTGACAGTATTCACTGGACCAGGAGCTACAACGGATTCGAAAACGGGTGGAGACATTTCCAAGTGCCTGTCCTCATTGGCTATGGGGAAGCAAAGCTCGCGTCCAGCTCTATGACCCTGACTATATAAAGGTGATTCTGGGGAGATCAGGTAAGATCAAACCCTCATCCCAACTGCAATGTCTCTTCCCTCTTGACACATGCCTCTTGGTCTGTAAAATTCCAGAAGAGAGTGGCTGTTCAAACATCGATATCTGAAACCAAGATACCCAAGCCCACCAAACCCAGGCTGTAGTCAAAAATATGTACTGAGTAATGAATGTTTAAAACAATATGTGGGGCTTAATTTTCAATTCTTTTCTCTATTTCTCTATTAAGAAAATTGAGGTTTTCTGAAATGTAAATTGCCCCAGATCTGTAAAACAAATTTCATATCCACATTGACTTGGGTTTGGAAGCTCTAATTGTTGCCTGTCCTGGTCAGAAGGTGACTAGGAAAACATCAAGGCAGAAAAACTCATGGCTCTGTATTATTCATCATCATTGAAGACCCAGCCCATGTTTCTCACTAATTCACCTTTCTAGCCCTCTGAGTGTTTTCCTGTGGGAACATTGAGTGTGTCTTCCTAAGCCCATACTGACCTTCAGGACAGAAATGGAAGGGGATGAGAGTCAAGTGGGAGGTGACATGGGTCAAACTGCCACCTGACAGACACCAAGAACTGATGGCTGCCTCTGGGACTGCCTTGCTTAGTAGCTCATAGTTTCTTATAAAATCCTTTCTTACCTTTCAGACCCGAAAGCTTATGGTTCCTACAGATTCCTGGTTCCATGGATTGGTATGTATGGCAAACAAGGACTGCATCCCACTCCCTAGCCAGGTTTATCTCTTTGGCTCACAGAGAACAGCAGATTAGGGGCCACCACTACCACGACCCCATCCGCAAATCAAACCTCATTTCCTTCTTCTAACAAGACTCTCATCCTTTCCTAATGTTGGTGCAAACCTTCCTCAGGCTCAGCTTCTTCCATTTCACTTCTCCCTTCTCTCCAGACATCCTTGGCCTCACGTTTATTTTATATCTGCCCACAACCTTTTATATCACAGCCGTCATAATCACATGGATGTAACAGCTCAATTAGAAAATTCACATGCCTGAAATATACCTCCTTTTCCTGCATTTGCCCATGATGTGGCTTCTTCTGCTATTTCTTCCCCCAAGAAGACACCTTTCTCCCTCCCAGATGGTCACCAGTCATCCCTAGGTTTGTGCAGCCCCTGATACACACACAGACACACTCATGTCTACCTTAGGGTACGGCTTGCTCCTGTTGAATGGCCAGACATGGTTCCAGCATCGACGGATGCTGACCCCAGCCTTCCACTATGACATCCTGAAGCCCTACGTGGAGCTCATGGCAGACTCTGTGCAAGTGATGCTGGTGAGTCCATGTCTCTCTCCTCTCCCCACACCTACTCGCAGCACACACTGTCACCAATTTCACTCACAACTCTGTGTTCCACAGACAGCCATAGACATAGACACATGTAACAATACTCTTATGTCATTGCTGTGAGAGTAAAGTTCCCCAGAGTTGTATGAGGTAGGAGAACACACAGGCATCAGATCGGATCCACACTTTGTTCACTGTCATAGGAAAAGAGATTCATGGTGAATACAAGGTTCTTCTCCTCCCACTTTGGAACCTTCAGCACAAGGGACTGGGAAGTATGCAAACTTGTTGGACAGCAAAACTTCCTATGCTGGTTGGCCTGAGCAATGGCATCTTCAGTGGCAGCATGGACAGGCCAAGATGTCAGCCACACAGGCTCTGGCCTGGGGCCCCAGGTTTCTGCATGGATTTGAGCCGCCCTTGAGTGGAAATGAACACCAGGTCTGTTCTCAGAGCAATACCTGCCATGGCATCATCTCCGATCTGGACTCTGACTTCTCACCTAACTGTGTCCAGCAAATTTTGATGAATGGAAAAGAACTGAAGTCCCTCTTTTCTCTACAAAGGGTGCCCATATTAGCCTCTTAAGCTATCTTTGGCATTCAAACTTTCTGCCCTAAGGTTGGTGTCCTACTAGTCCCTCAGAACTTGCTCAGCTCTCAGAACACAAAAAAGCCCCCCTATTATTTATACCCGAACAACAGCAACAACATTTTCACAACCATGTGTCCTAACTGAATCTCAAAATTCAATATTTAATTCATGCTATTGTGAGAGGATCTGTTTAATGTTGTATTAAAGGTGTATGAGAATTAGGCATCAGTTGACCAACAGTAGCTCTACAGTGCCAGTTTCTACAATACATCTGCTCTGTAAAGTGAGGAATCCCAACCAAGATATCTGCAAGCTACAGGAAAAAAAAAAAAGATATCTGCAGATACAGGAAAAAGCCAGGCATTATCAGCAAATCACTTGTTGAAGATTAAGAAGATCCATGCCCCCTCCCACCACAGGACAAATGGGAAGAGCTCATTGGCCAGGACTCCCTTCTGGAGGTCTTTCAGCATGTCTCCTTGATGACCCTGGACACCATCATGAAGTGTGCCTTCAGCCACCAGGGCAGCGTTCAGTTGGACAGGTCAGTGATAACCCTCCAGCTGCAGGGTCCTTGTTCTTATCAAGTGGACATACCTGAGGGGCAAGTGGGGCAGCATGAAGGCTCACCTCCACATAAAGGTAGATTCAGCCCCTGACCAAGATCTAATTCCAGTCCAGACTGAAGCCTTAGGAACAGATGCTTAATTCCTAGCACAGGTGGACCCTGGTTGTTCATGCCATCTGATAAAGGCCAGAGGATAATAGGGCTGTAAGACAGAAGAAACATTGCCTCAAGGCTGCTTGTCCCCATTACTTGAGGCTGTCTGCTCTCAGACCCCAATCTATCTCTAAGTAATGGGCCCATTACTCAGTCTCTTCTTCATACTCTCCCTCAGGGATTCTCAGTCCTACATCCAGGCCATTACGGACCTGAACAACCTGTTTTCTTCTCGTGTGAGGAATGCCTTTCACCAGAATGATACCATCTACAGCCTGACCACTGCTGGCCGCTGGTCACACCGCGCCTGCCAGCTCGCCCAGCAGCACACAGGTTCTGTCTTCACCTCTTGTCTCCCAGCCTTTATCAGGCACAGCAAAAGAAATTGCCCTGACCCCTCAGACAGAGAAGTACCCCTAGTAGCCCTCCAGAAGCTAGAATACACTCAGCCTGAGGAATTTCCTCGTCAGGGGCTGGGAACTGAGATATGAGGGGCCAGATTCTGCCTCTTGGTTTGCCTATGTCCCCACATGGAGATAACAGAATGAGACCCTGTCCAAACAGCATTCAAGTGGATGCTCCGTGAGCTGTGCCACTTGGGGGAGGCCTGCCCTGCCTCACACAGTACTAGAGTTTCCACCCCTGACCCTGCACCCACACCCACATTCCCGCTGAGATCTACCAGGCACCCGCATGGGGGCAGTTGGGCAGCTAGGCCTCCTGGGTGGCTGCTGACGGTCTCAGCTCAGTCTGGTAACCATTGTTCTGGGACAGACCGAGTGATCCAACAGAGGAAGGCTCGCCTGCAGGAGGAGGGGGAGCTGGAGAAGGTCAGGAAGAAGAGGCACTTGGATTTCCTGGACATCCTCCTCTTGGCCAAAGTGAGTATGTGTAGGAGAGGCCTCAGTTTTGCCCAGAAGTAAAGAGCACGAGACCAGCCCTGCACTTTCACCATGACCTCCCCAGATGGAGAATGGGAACAGCTTGTCAGACAAGGATCTCCGTGCTGAGGTGGACACGTTCATGTTCGAGGGCCATGACACCACAGCCAGCGGAGTCTCCTGGATCCTCTATGCTTTGGCCACACACCCCAAGCATCAGCAGAGGTGCCGGGAGGAGATCCAGGGCCTCCTGGGGGATGGAGCCTCCATCACCTGGTGAGCGAGGAATCAAGAGATGGGGTTCCCTGCCTTCTCTGCAGGGGAAGCCCCTGGTCTGCCCAGGCCTTGCTGATGTTCAGGATGGGCTTGTTTCAGGCACCACCTGGACCAGATGCCCTATACCACCATGTGCATCAAGGAGGCACTTAGACTCTACCCACCAGTGCCAGGCATTAGCAGAGAGCTCAGCACTCCCGTCACCTTCCCTGATGGGCGCTCCTTGCCCAAAGGTAAGAATTCCCCCACCCACTCACCTATGCTCTCCACAGGGACACGTGGAGGGTCAGAAATCCATGTGAGCTTCAGAGTCCTGTACATCTCTGAGTCTCCCTTTTCTTTAAAAAATTTGAAAACATATTTTGTATTTAGAATGAAGAATTTGAAATGTCTGGCTGAGAGCTTGAACCTACCAAAAGTTTAAGAAATAAATGTTAATCTGTGAATGTGGCCTTCACAGTAACCCTAAAATTCTATTCCCTGAGATGTGGAGGGCTGAAAAGGGAATCACATAAGGGCAGAGAGGGATATGTTTCCTTTCTCGTGGGGTCAGCACAAAAGAGGCTAATCAGGAATCTCATTTTATGGGTCAGTTGTTGTTCAGTCTCTGAGGAACCCTCAGGTTGATGGCAGAGAGCAGCTGATGACCAGATCTGGGGCCACCAAGGCTCAACTCCCCAGGTCTGGTCCCAGTCCTATCATAGCCTAGTTGTATGAACACAGACAAAATAGCCTCTCTGAGACTCAAGTACCTCCCCTGAAAACAGAATAAAAGAATGTCTTTCTTGGACTGTTGTTGTGAGTATTGGGTGAGTTCATGTATATTTTCCTATGACCCTTGGAGGATATTTGATGAATGTTAAATGTCACTTGACTTACTCCAAAGAGTAATGCTCCCATTCTTTCTTTCTTCTCATTCCTGGATAAATGGTTCTCTATTCATCATCTGAACTCACATGCTTAGTCAAGCCTAACCCACCTGCATAATGGCAGAATCATCCCAGTCAAAGTGACAATTCATGGAAAGTAGGCCTTTTGTGCTTTCTTTTGTCCGAGCTGGCTGAAGGACCAGGCCACCCCATGCGAGTGATCGGTCTTCTCTCTATTTCCAACCTGCACCACAGGTATCAGCATCATACTTTCCATTTATGGCCTTCACCACAACCCCAAAGTGTGGCCCAACCCAGAGGTATGTGGTCCTTGAGAGGAGGAAATGGGGTAATTTATCAAGACCAACACCTTCTCCTGCTTCCACCTGGAGAGGAGTCCCCATCTGGGAGTCCTGTCCCCTCCTGGGTGGGAAGCAGGGACTAGATCCTTAACTGTCCTGGCTCTGGTGCTCTCTCTGCAGGTATTTGACCCTTCCCGTTTTGCACCAGGTTCTGCTCAACACAGCCACGCTTTCCTGCCCTTCTCAGGAGGAGCAAGGTGAGACATCCTGTGTGGTAATTGTAATAGAGAAATCAGGGAAGTCTCTGGTCAAACCTCTGATCTTTGTGAGCCCAGTGTTTATATGTGGCATCTTTAGATGTGTCCTTAATTGTTGGTATTTGTGGGAAAGTCAAGCATCTGTGTGGGTGTCTCTATGTACAAAAGGAAGGTGCATTTCAGAGCACCTGTGGAGACTTTGCTCCTTCTGCTTCTTCAAATGAGCAGTCTAAATTCAGTGTCAATGCATGCTCCAAACTTCAGTATATTCACATATTTTCCTCACTTTAGGGATGTGAATTATCAAAATAGATATTCTCCAATAAATTCAACTTCAGGTGTTTGCTTTTCTCAGTTATCAGGAATAGTAAACAGTAGATTTCTCTCTCCCCACAACCCCCCAATGCAGCACATTACCTTCCCTATTTAATTCACCGGTCTGCCATAGAGTTGAATCATTGAAATCTTTGCATCTGTTTATAATACAGATGACCTTCAAGTCCTACCTTTCAAGCCATATAAGGGAAAGGTTAACATAGCCCTTTGAAAAAGTTTTACAACAATATGTGTCATATCATACATTTTTCTATCTTGCCCAATAAAATTTTTACTGCACTATATAGTGTTTACATATTTACAACTATTTCCCCATTTGGCAAATTCTACACATGCATTGGGATCTCTATATCATAGTCCAGTAATCCACTTAGCACAATATTGGCAAAAAGTATAAAAATGTGGATGGTACACTGTTTGGGAAAGAAAAGCACAATAATTATTATGTAACGCACAACATTTGAAGGCTCCTGGTGTGTGAAATATAAAACACACTTGAAATAGCTGTTGAGCTGGAGAGGAAAACTCCAGAATGGCTGCTGTGGAAATCATCGTGGGTTCAGGAATCACCCTGTGACATACAAACAGTCAAAAATGATACAAATTCTTAGTAGAAATAAGGTTTGTTCAAAGAAATAATCATGTGACTTCTTCAACTAATTATATGACTTCTTCAAATGATAAGTCCACTTACACAGAACAAGTTTTAAGAAAAAGTTTCCTCCTGAAACTCCTTCTTCAGCACTGGTCTGTCTATTTCAGCATAAGAAAGTCCGCCTAAACATTGCCTACAGCTCATGTTGCTGCCACTAGAGAATCAGAGAGCATTCCTAAGCTCCATTTCTAGCTCAGAACTAATATCTACTGTCAGTGTATTCCATTTTATTTTATTCATTTTAAAACTTAAATAACATTATTCAAATATGAAAGTATTTATTAAACATACCTCTGTGAGTCAAGTCCTGTGCAAAGTGATGAGAAAACAAGAGATAAAAGGTACAAAACTATGTTGTACAGAAATACATCCTGTGCTCTAGTCACATATCGCTCCATCATCCATCCTTTCACTCATTCACTCACTGAGTGGCTCGTTGAGTGCCCCTGTCCCTGGTGCTGTCTGAGGCACTGGACTGTTAAGTGTCTGTGGATAAATCACAAGTGCTGCCTGGGTACCTGGGAGGGAAAGGCGCAACTGTCAGGGGGTGAGAGGCAGCTGGGCTCTGGCCTTAGCCTTGAGAATGTGGCAGGCCGCGGTGAAAGGAGGAAATTCTCAGCCATCTCCACATGAACAGGGCTAGGACATGGACTGGAGAGGTAAAATGTGGGTGAGGCACCAGCCCACGGAGGGCTTGGCTGTCAGCTGGGGTATTGGAACACTGTCCCCACTGTGACGAAGAGCATGGGAGGGTCTGAGCTAGGCTGTGGCTTCAGTGTGCACAGAGGGGAAGCAGAAATCCAGAAAGTCCGCTGAGTAGACTGAGGAAGGGCAAGGAAAAAGGTTTCTGGAGTAGAATTAGAAGGCTACAGGGGCTGGTGGATGGAGGAGTGAGGTTAGACAGGAGCCTAAACCCTGGAGTGGGAGGCAGGTGGGGCAAGAGCTGGGGCCACCCACCCAGTGCCCCTTCAGGAAGCCCCCTACTGCCCTTCTGACTCCCTTCCTCCACCCATTGTGGCCCCCCTATGAGGATTCAGGTTCCTGTATGTCCCACTACATGGGAAGCACCCAAGAGTGTGGTCTACCCTCACCCTACAGGACCTGACTGAAGTGGCCTCCACACTGGAGAATGAGAAATGTTTGTGGAGGAGTGAACAAACCATTGATTAACTTTTTATCTATTCATGTGATTAGACTCTGTGCCTTAGAACCCAGGTTCTCTCTTGCCAGAGGGTTTCAGGCCTGCTGAGAGCAGAGATGGTAGGTAGGAGTTAGGAGCTAGCCCAGGAAGATGGCTCTGTCCAAGGCTGGGGAGAGTGTGAAGCCAGGATGGGGTAGAAGTGTGCATGGGATGTAAGTGTGCAAGGGCTGGACACATAAAGTTGGACACTGAATGCCCAGCTCATGGCTGGGGTCAGGGGCCAAAACCTACTCAGATCAGAATGGGACCTGAGGTCACTTCTCAATTCATTGTCTCTGCCTGGCCCAGGAACTGCATTGGAAAACAATTTGCCATGAATGAGCTGAAGGTGGCCGTGGCCCTGACACTACTCCGCTTTGAGCTTCTGCCTGATCCCACCAGGATCCCCATTCCCATACCACAAATTGTGTTGAAATCCAAAAATGGAATCCACCTGCGTCTCAGGAGGCTCCCTAACCCTTGTAAGGACAAGGACCAGCTTTGAGGGCCTCACCTGCCATTCTGTCTTCCTAGCCCTTGCTTCTGTCTCCTGCCTGTCTGCCCATATCCTGCTTTCTATCTGCCCACCTTCCCTTCTCCCCACCTTCCTGCTGTCCTGCCTCCTGTCCCCCAGTCGGCCTGCCCTTCTCTCACTCACCTTTCTCCAGGCTCCCTACCTGCTTGTCTACCTGTCTCCTACACACCTGTATCCCTGAATCTCCGCCCACCTCTCAGTCTCCTGCCTGCCCTCCAGACTGTCTGAAAGTACACCTGTCTCCTTCCTGCCCGCTTGTCTGTCCCTGTGTTAGTTTCCTATTGCTGCTGTAATAAACTATCACAACCTCGGTGGTTTAAAATAAAGGCTTTTTATTCTCTTACAGTTCTGGAGGTCCAAGTCAGAAATGAGTTTCACTGGGTGAAAACAAGTTCTGGATGACGCCAAACCCCTCCAGAAAGTCTCAGGGAGAGCCCTGCCCCTTGGCTTTTCAGCTCCAGAGCTGCCTTTTTTGCATTCCTTGGTACTGTCCCCTCCTTCCTCTTTAAAGCCAACAGCATATCCAAATTTCTCTCTCTGTCTTCACATCTCTTTTACTTTTATAAGGACCCTTGTGGTTACATCAAGCCCATTTATATAATCAAAGATAATGTCACCACCTCAAGATCCACTATTTACATCTCGAGAGTCCATTGTGACATGTACAGTCCCACGATCACAGGTTTCATGAAGAAGGACGTGGACAACAGGGAGACCCATTGTTCATCCTAGCACAGCCCCTACCTGATTGTCGCCCAGTGTGTCCACCTAAATCTCTTCCGTATGCTCCCTACTTGCCTATGTGATTGTCAGTCGGACAACTCCTCTACCCTCCCCTCTCTCTAGAATGAGGTTCTAGAACAAGCTCGCATGCTTTGTTCAGCTTCACGTGGAAGTAGATAGGGTTAGAAGAGGAGACGCCAAGGGTGAAAAAAGACAGAGGAGATAAATCCCCACTGAGGAGGAGGGAAGAGGGAGATGAGGTGTGCCCATTGGTGTCAGAACCCTATCAGGCTGACTTGACCCACCTTTCTGCACACAACCTCATGTCACGTCTCCCCTGGTGCCCACACCCTGTCCAGCTCATGAGGCTCCCATGGTAGCTGAGTTTAGACAAGGGATATTTCTCTAGGAGATCAGAGGGAGAAGCTCACACCTATAGGGGAAAGACTCCAGGCCTCCATTCCATTCAAGATTTAGATTCAAGATGAGTCACAGCAGTGCTGAGCTAAGGGCCTGTCTTGCTGTGTTTTGTGTTACTGTAACAGAATACCCAAGGCTGGGTAATTGGTCTAGAAGAGAGATTTATTTGACTCGTGATCTGGTGGCTAAAAAGTTCAAGTTTTGGCAGTTCAATCTGATGAAGGCCTCGTGCAGCTTCTACTCATGGCAGAAAAAAAAGGGGAGTGGCACGTGCTGAGATTGCCTAGTGATGGAGGAAGCAGGAGAGAGACTAAGGAAGCAAGACTCTGTTTTGATCCCAATGTCTTAGAAACCTATCCATTCCATATATAGCAAAAACTCAAGCCTGTGAGGTGGAAGGGAGCACTAATGTATTCATAAAGGATCTGTCCCCATGATCCAAACATCTGCCACTAGGACCCACCTCCCAACACTGCTGCATTAGGGATCAAGGTTTCAGAAGTTTGGTTAGAAACACACCACATCCCAGCCATAGTGAAGCTGCACTGAGCTGAGCAGGAAAGCCTCAAAGGCCTGGTCTTGTGAACTCAGTTCTTCACAGTACCAGTAAGATATGGAAAGAAACCCCAGCCTAGCAACATCACCAGGCACCTGTCAACCTCTTTCACATATGGAACCTGGCTTCTCAGGAAGCTCATAGAGTGGGCAGCTGTCCAGTCAGGAGTGGGAGGACCCCAGGTAGGCAAATGGATCTGGCTGGTGGAAGAGGCCGTCAGACCCTAGGCAACTCCTTCCTAACAGCACAACTTCTTGGTTGTCCTCTGCCTCTCTGGCTGGCCACCTTGAAGAGGCAGGGGCATCCTTAACCCTCTCCACACCTGGTGACTGCCTGGGTGCTGGTCCTGCTGACACTGGGCCCTGTTCCAGCACCTGGGCCCCATGTACTACCCCTGGGCTGGTGTCCAGCCTGATTGTCCTAGCCTCTCTCAATGCAGTCCTTGCTTCCCTTCCCAGATCTGAACCCAGGTGTTCCTCCCAACCATTGCCCATTCCTAGCCCAAGACCTTGGATGCCATGGAGAGACCTTCTTCTGCCTGAGGTCTGAAAGCCCATTCTATTACCCTAAAGGAGCTTCTCTTGTGGTTTGTGCCTGCAACCAGGACCTCCCTCCAAGTTCCCTGAGTTCCCAAGTCATTGGATTAATTCAGTCCTGCTCTGAGAAGGGGCAGGAAAGGTAATGGCTGTAATCAGCCAAGATTGGAGGGAGATGGAGAAATTGTGAGAGGAGAGTGACCTGGGAACATCATGGACAGGATGGTCGGCCGGTCCCTTGGCATCAGGGCATTTACAAGGGCTCATGCTGGCCATGCTCAAAGAGCACAGAAAAGTGAGCACCCACTCCCAATACTACCCCTAATACCTGGCTGAAAAGAAGAAGAGGAAGCAAATTATGTAAGTGAAAGTCTCATTGCAATAGGAGAGGTGGAAACCTCAGAGTGACCAAAGAGATAGGGAAGGTACACAAGGAGGGGGAATCTGAATATTCATATGTAAAAGAGTGATGTTGAACCTTTACATACACCATATACAAAGTAAAAAAAAATGAATAGAAGGGTTGAAAAACAGCCTACAGAATGGCAGAATATATTCACAAATCAAATAAGAACATATACAGCACTCCAATGTGCAACAACAAAATACAACAATCGCATTCAAAATCATTCAGACATTCAAAGGGCTTCAAGAGAAACTTTTGCAAAGAAAATATACAAGTGATCCATAAGCACATCTGGAAAGATGCTCGACTTCATTAGTCACTGGCGAAATGCAAATCAAAACCACAATGAGATACCACTTCACACCCTTTAGAAAGGCTATAATTTTTTAATGGAAAATATGAAATATTGGACAGAATATGGAGAAATTGAAACTTCTATGAATTGCTGTTGAATGTAAATTGGCATAGCCAATTTGCAAAACCAATCTGTAGTTCCTCAGAAAAATAAAATCACAACTTCCATGGGACCCAGCATCCACTTTCAGATGTATACCCAATGGAACTGAAAACAGGGATTTGAACAAATCTTTGTAAACCAACGTTCACAGCAGCATTATTCACAATATTTATCAGCTTGAAGAGCCCAAGTGTCCTTCAACAGATGAATGAGTTCACAAAATGTGATATACGGACAATGGAATATTATTCAGTCATAAAAAGAATGAAGTTCTGATATATGCTACAGTTGGAATGACAGTGATAACAGCATGATAAGTAAAATTTGACAGACATAGGAGGAAAAATATCATATTATTCCACTCATAAGTAGTAGATTAGGCAAATTCATAGATTAGACAAAATAGATTAGAGAATAACAAGGACTGGGAGAAGGCAGAGTTATCATTGAATGATTACAGAGCTCCTTTAGGGTGATTAAAACCTTTCAGAAATAGGTAGTGATGATGGTTGTAAAACACTGTAGGATCTGCTGCCAAGAAGGCCAAATAGCAACCACTCTGATCTGCAGCTCCCAGCAAGACCAATACAGAAGGCAAGAGATTACTGCATTTCCAGCTGAGGTACCCTGTTTATCTCTTTGGGAGTGGTAAGGTAGTGAGTGCAGCCAACAGAGGGCGAGCAGAAGCAGGGTGGGCCATCACCTCACCCAGGAAGTGCAAGGAGTGGGGTGGGGGGGTCTCCCTTTCCCAGCCAAGGGAAGCCATGAGGGACTGTGCTATCCAGCCCAGATACTATGTTTTTCCTACAGTTTTTGCAATCCATAGACCAGGAGATTCCCTCATGTGACTACACCAGCAGGGCCCTGGGTTTCAAGTACAAAACTGTGTGGCTGTTTGGGCAGATACTGAGCTAGCTGCACTGGATTTTTTGGGCAGACACTTAGCTAGCTTCACGGGATTTTTTTCATGTCCTAGTGGGGATCCTCAGCAAGACAGAACTGTTCACTGCTCTGGAAAGGGGACTGAAGCCAAGGAGCCAAGTGGTCTTGCTCAGGGGGTTCCATTTCAACAGAGCCCAGCAAGCTAAGAACCACTGACTTAAAATTCCCACTGACAGCACAGCAGTCTAAAGTCAACCTGAGATGATCAAGCTAGGTCAGGGGAAGGAAGTCTGCCATTACTGAGGCTTGAGTAGGCGGTTTTCCCCTGACAGCACTAAAAAGGCCTAAAAGTTCTACCTGGGCGAAACTCAACACAGTGCAGCAAAGTGGCTGTGACCAGTCTGCCTCTCTAGATTCCTCTTCACTGGGCAGAGCGTCTCTGAAAGAAAGGCAGCAGCCACAGTCAGAGGCTTATAGATGGAACTCCCATCTCACTGAGACAAAGCATTTAGGGGAAGGGGTGGCTGTGGGCATAGCTTCAGTGGACTTAAACTTTCCTGCCTGCTGGCTCTGAAGACAGCAGTGGATCCTGACAAGGAGGGTTCTACCAACACAGCACTTGAGCTCTGCTAAGGGACAGACTGCCTCCTCAAGTGGGTCCCTGATCCCTGTGCCTCCTGGCTGGGAAAGACCTTCCAACAGGGTTGACAGACACCTCATACAGGAGAGCTCTGGCTGGCATCAGGCTGGTGCCCCTCTAGGATGAAGCTTCCAGAGGAAGGATCGGAAAGCAATCTTTGCTGTTCTGCAGCCTCCACTGGTGATATCCAGGCAAATAGGGTCTGGAATGGCCTTCTAACAAACTGCAGCAGACCTACAAGAGAGGGGCCTGATTGTTAGAAGAAAAACTGACAAACAGAAAGCAATAACATCAACATCAACAAAAACAACTCCCACACAGAAACACCATCCAAAGGTCATCAGACTCAAAGATCAAAGGTACATAAATCCATGAAGATGAGGAAAATGCAGTGCAAAAATGCTGAAAATTCCAAAAAACCAGAATGCCTCTTCTCCAAATAATCACAACTCCTCTCCAGCAAGGATACAAAACTATAGAGAGATCCACTGTTAGTCTGATAGTCTGTTTGTTAGTTTTTCTTCTAACAGTCATGCCCCTCTTCTATAGGTCAGATGAAGTTTTTTGGAGGTCCATTCCAGACCCTATTTGCCTGGGTATCACCAGCGTAGGCTGCAGAACAGCAAAGATTGCTTTCTGCTCCTTCCTCTGGAAGCTTCATTCTAGAGGGGCACCAGCCTGATGCCAACCAGACCTCTCCTGTATGAGGTGTCTGTCAACCCTGGTGGGAAGATCTCTCTCAGTCAGGAGGCACAGGGATCAGAGACACACTTAAGGAGGAAATCTGCCCCTTAGCATAGCTCAAGTGCTGTGTTGGTAGAAACCTCCTTGTCAGGATCCGCTGCTCTCTTCCAAGCCAGCAAGCAGGACAGAAAATGAGTTTGATGGATTCACAAAAGTAGACTTCAGAAGGTGAGTAATCACAAACTCCTCTGAGCTAATGAAGCATGTTTTAACCCAATGCAAAAAAAGCTAAGAACTTTGACAAAAGGTTACAGGAACTACTAACTAGAATAACCAGTTTAAAGAAGAACATAAATGATGTGATAGAGCTGAAAAACAGCACAAGAACTTCGTGAAGCATACACAAGTATCAGTAGCTGAAACAATCAAGTGGAAGAAAGAATATCAGAGATTGATTATCAACTTACTGAAATAAAGCATGAAGACAAGATTAGAAAAAAAGCAATTCAAAATGAGTGAACAAAGTCTTGAAGAAATATGGAGCTATGTGAAAAAACCAAACCTATGATTGATTGGGGTTCCTGAAAGTGACAGGGAAAATGGAATCAAGTTGGAAATCATTCTTCAGGATTTTGTCCAGAAGAACTTCCACAACCTAGCAAGACAGGTCAACATTCATATTCAGGAAATATAGAAAACACCACGATACTCCTTAAGAAGAGCCACCCCAAGACACATAATTGTCAGATCCTTCAAGGTTGAAATGAAGTAAAAAATACTAAGGGCAGCCAGAGATAAAGGTCGGGTTACCTACAAAGAAAAGCCCATCAGACTAACAGTGGATCTCTCTACAGAAACCCTACAAGACAGAATAGAATGGGGGCCAATATTCAACATTATTAAAGAAAAGAATTTTCAACCCAGAATTTCATATTCAGCCAAGCTAAGCTTCATAAGTGAAGGAGAAATAAAATTTTTTACAGACAAGCAAATTCTGAGGGATTTTGTCACCACCAGCCTGCCTTATAAGAGCTCCTGAAGGAAGCACTAAATATGGAAAAGAAAAAAAACTAGCACCAGCCACTATAAAAACACATCAAAATAGAAAGATCAATGACACTATGAAGAAATTACATCAACTAATGTGCAAAATAACCAGCTAACATCATGATGACAGGATCAAATTCACACATAAAAATATTAACCTTAAATGGTAAATGGGCTAAATGCCCCAGTTAAAAGACACAGATTAGCAAATTGTATAAAGAGTCAAGACTCATTGGTGTGCTGTATTCAAGAGACCAATCTCACATGCAAAGATACACATGGGCTCAAAATAAAGGGATGGAGGAAGATTTACCAAGGAAATGGAAAGCAAAAAGAAGCAGGGGTTACATCCTACTTTCTGATAAAACAGACTTTAAGCCAACAAAGATTTTTTTAAAAGATGAAGAAAGATATTATATAATGGTAAAGGGATCAATGCAACAAAAAGGCTAACTATCCTTAATATATATGCACCCAGTGCAGGAGCACCCAGATTCATAAAGCAAGTTCTTAGAGACCTACAAAGAGACCTAGACTCCCATACAATAATAGTGGGAGACTTTAACACTCCACTGTCAATATTAGACAGATCATGGATAGAAAATAAATAAACAAAGATGTCCAGGACTTGAACCAAGCTATGAACCAAGCAGATCTAACAGATATCTACAGAACTCTCCACTCTAAATACACAGAATATACATTCTTCTCAGCATCACGTCACACTTATTCTAAAATTGACCACATGATTGGAAGTAAAACACTCCTCAGAAATGTAAAAGAAAAGAAATCATAATAAACAGTCTCTCAGACCACAGTGCAATCAAATTAGAACTTGGGATTAAGAAACTCACTCAAAACCACACAACTATATGGAAACTGAAAAACCTGTTCCCGAATTACTACTGGATAAATAATGAAATGAAGGCAGAAATAAAGATGTTCTTCAAAACCAATGAGAATGAAGACACGATGTACCAGAATCTCTGGGACACATTTAAAGCAGTGTGTAGAGGAAAACTTAGAGCACTAAATGCCCACAAGAGAAATGTGGAAAGATCTAAAATCAACACCCTAACATCTCAATTGAAAGAACTAGAGGAGCAAGATCAAACAAATTCAAAAGCTAGCAGAAGACAAGAAATAACTAAGATCAGAGCAGAACTGAAGGAGATAGAGACACAAAAACTCTTCAAAAAATCAATGAATCCAGGAGGTGGCTTTTTGAAAAGATCAACAAAATAAATAGACTACTGGCCAAACTAATAAAGAACAAAAGAGAGAAAAATAAAATAGATTCAATAAAAAATGTTAAAGGTGATATCACCACCAATCCCACAGAAATACAAACTACCATTAGAGAAAACTATAAACATGTCTACACAAATAAACCAGAAAATCTAGAAGAAATGGATAAATTCCTGGACACTTACATCCTCCCAAGACTAACCCAGGAAGAAGTTGAATCCCTGCAGAGACCAATAACAGGGTCTGAGGTTGAAGCAGCAATTAGTAGCCTATCAACCAAAAAAAAGTCCAGGACCGGACGGGTTCACAGCTGACTCCCACAAGACATACAAAGAGGAGCTGGTACCATTCCTTCTAAAACTATTCCAAACAATACAAAAAGAGGGAAACCTCCCTAACTCATTTTATGAGACCAACATCATCCGGATACCAAAACCTAGCAGAGACACAACTAAAAAAGAAAATTTCAGGCCAATATCCATAAGGAACATTCACGTGAAAATCTTCAATAAAATACTGGCAAACTGAATCCAACAGCACATAAAAAAGCTTTTCCATTATGATCAAGTCGGCTTCATCCCTGGGATACAAGGCTCATTCAACATATGCAAATGTATAAACATAATCTATCACATAAACAGAACCAAAGACAAAAACCACATGATCATCTCAATAGATGCAGAGAAGGCCTTCAACAAAATTCAACAGCCCTTTATGCTAAAAAACTCTCAATAAACTAGGTATCATTGGAAAATATCCAAAAATAATAGGAGGTATTTATGACAGACTCACAGCCAATATCATATTGAATGGGCAAAAACTGGAAGCATTCCCTTTGAAAACTGGCACAAGACAAGGATGCCCTCTCTCACCACTCCTATTCAATATAGTATTGGAAGTTCTGTCTAAAGAAATCAAGCAAGAAAAAGAAATAAAGGGTATTCAGTTAGGAAAAGCGGAAATCAAATTGCCTCTATTTGCAGATGACATGATTGTACATTTAGAAGACCCCATCATCTCAGCCCAAAATCTCCTTAAGATGATAAGCAACTTCAGCAAAGTCTCAGGATACAAAATCAGTATGCAAAAATCACAAGCATTCCTATACACCAATCACAGACTTAAAGAGAGCCAAATCATGAGTGAACTTCCATTCATAATTACTACAAAGAGAGTAAAATACCTAGGAATACAACAAACAAAGGACGTGAAGGACCTCTTCAAGGAGAACTACAAACCACTGCTCAAGGAAATAAGAGAGGACACAAACAGATGGAAAAACAGTCTATGCTCATGGTTAAGAAGAATCAATATCGTTAAAATGGCCAGACTGCCCAAAGTAATTTATATATTCATTGCTATCCCCATCAAGCCACCAGTGACCTTCTTCACAGAACTGGAAAAAAACACCTTAAACTTCACATAAAACCAAAAAAGATCTCGCATAGCCAAGACAATCCTAAGCAAAAACAACAAAGCTGGAGGCATCACGCTACCTGACTTCAAACTATGCTACAAGCTTACAATAATCACAACAGCATGGAACTGGTACCAAAACAGAGATATAGACCAATGGAACAGAACAGAGGCCTCAGAAGTAATGACACACATCTACAACCATCTGATCTTTGACAAACTTGACAAAATCAGGCAATGGGGAAAGGATTCCCTGTTTAATAAATGTTATTGGGAAAAGTGGTTAGCCATATGCAGAAAGCGGAAACTGGACCCCTTCCTTACAACGTATACAAAAATTAACTCAAGATGGGTTAAAGATTTAAATATAAGGCCTAAGATCATAAAAACCCTAGAAGAAAACCTAGGCAATACCATTCAGGACAGAGGCATAGGCAAGGACTTCATGACTAAAACACCAAAAGCAGTGGAAACAAAAGCCAAAATTGACAAATGGGATCTAATTAAACTGAAGAGCTTCTGCACAGCAAAATAAACAATCAGTAGAGTGAACCAGCAACCAACAGAATGAGAAAAAATTTTTGCAATATACCCATCTGACAAAGGGCTAATAACCAGAATCTACAAAGAACTTAAACAAATTTACAAGAAAAAAACAACCCCATCAAAAGGTGGGCAAAGGATATGAACAGATACTTTTCAAAAGAAGACATTGATGAGGCCAACAAACATATGAAAAAATGCTCATCATCACTGGTCATTAGAGAAATGCAAATCAAAGCCACATTGAGATACCATCTCACACTAGTTAGAATGGAGATCATTAAAAAAATCTGGAGACAGATGCTGAAGAGGGTGTGAAGAAATAGGAACGCTTTTACACTGTTGGTGGGAGTGTAAATTAGTTCAGCCATTGTGGAAGACAGTGTGGCAATTCTTCAAGGGTCTAGAAATAGAAATACCATTTGACCCAGCAATCCCATTACTGGGTACATACCCAAAGGATTATAAATCATTCTATTATAAAGACACATGCACACATATGTTCATTGTGGCACTGTTTACAATAGCAAACATTTGGAACCAACCCAAATGCCCACCAGTGATAGACTGGATAAAGAAAATGTGGCACATATACACTGTGGAATACTATGTAGCCATGAAAAAGGATGAGTTTATGTCCTTTTCAGAGACGTGAATGAAGTTGGAAACCATCATTCTCAGCAAACTGACACAAGAACAGAAAATCAAATACTGCATGTTCTCACTTATAAGTGGGTGTTGAACAATGAGAACACATGGACACAGGGAGGGAGCATCACACACTGGGGTCTTTTGGGGAAGGGGGAACTAGGGGAGGGTTAATGGGGGTGGGGGATTGAGGAGGAATAATATTAGGAGAAATACCTAATGTAGATGATGGGGGGATGGATGCAGCAAATCACCATGGCATGTGTATACCTATGTAACAATCCTGTGAGATCTACACATGTACCCCAGAACTTAAATTATAATTAAAAAAAGAAATTGTGATATACGTATATATACCATGGAATACTACTCAGCCATAAAAAAACAAAATAATGGCATTGACAGCAACCTAAATATAATTGGGTACCATTATTCTAAATAAAGTAACTCAGAAATGGAAAACCAAACATCATATGTTCTCACTTACAAATGAAAACTTATAAGTTCTCTATGCTATGAGGATGAAAAGGCATAAGAATGACACAATGGACCTTAGGGACTCAGGGAAAAGTCAGGGGTGGGTAAGGGATAAAAGACTGCATATATTGAGTACAGTGTTCACTGCTCAGGTGATGGGTGCACCAAAATCTCAGAAGTTACCACTAAAGAACTTATCCATGTAACCAACCACCACCTGTTCCCCAAAAACTATTGCAATAATGAAACAATTAATGCAGCCAGGCGTGGTGGCTTACACTTACAAGCACTTTGGAAGGCCCAGGTGGGTGGATCAACTAAGGTTGGGAGTTCAAGACCAGCCCAACCAACATAAGAAAACCCCATCTCTACTAAAGATACAAAATTAGGTGTGGTGGCACATGCCTGTAATCCCAGCTACTCGGGAGGCTGAGGCAGGAGAATTGCTTGAACCCAGGAGGCAGAGATTGCGGTGAGCCGAGATCATGCCATTGCACTCCAGCCTGGGCAACAGGAGTGAAACTCCATCTCAAAAAAAAAATTAATACACAAAAATTAATTGTACTTCTATACACAAACAGCATTCAAGCTTAGAATCAAGGCAAGAACTCAATTCTGGAAAGGAGATAAAGCAAGATTGCTAAATAGAACCCTCCAGTGATCATCTGTCCCACAGAAGCACCATGTTGAACAACTATTCACACAAGGAACACCTTTAGAAAAGCCAAAAATTAGGTGAACTAAAAATCACAGTACTTGATTTAACATCATATCATGGAAACAGGCACTGAAGCAGGTAGGAAAGACAGTCTTGCATTGTCTACATTACCTACCCAGCCTCATCCCTGATGGTACTGTGGCACAGAGAAAGTCTATGTTCTTGGGAGAAGGAAAGCAAAGCAATTGTGGGATTTTGCATAGGAACTCAGTTCTGACTTGCCACAGTGGAAAGCAACACAGGGCAGAACTCAGCTGACACCCATGAAGGGAGCATTTAGACCAGCCCTAGTCAAAGGGGAATCACCCATCTCAGTGGTCAGAAGACGAGTTCTCCCTAATCCTACCAACATGGGCTAAAGTCCTCTAGAGCCCTAAATAAATTTGAAAGGCAGTCTAGGCCACAAACACTGCAATTCCTGGGGAAGTCCTCATGCTGTGCTGGGCTCAGAGCCGTGGACTTGGAGTGCATGTGACCTAGTGAGACACCAGCTGGGGTGGCCAATGGAGTGCTTGCATCACTCATCCCTCAACTCCTTGTAGGTCCAGGAGGAGAGAGAACAGTAAAGCAAACTTTGTCATGCAACTTGGATACCAGTTCAACCAAAGTAAAATAAAGCATCAGGCAGAGTCTTGAAGCTCTCATTCCAGGTCATAGCTCCTGGACAACATTTTTAGACCCACCTTTGGGCAGAAGGGAATCTGCTGCACTGAATGGAAAGATGCAGTCCTGGTAGGACTAATGACCTGCTGACTAAAAAGCCCTCGGCCTGGAATAAACAGCAGCAGCAGCCAAGAAATAGTCACCACAGGGTACTGTACTGGCTTCAGTTCTGACCCAGCATGGTCCCAGCAGTGGTGGCCAAGGGAGTGCTTGCATCAGCCTTTTCCCCAACTCCACGTAGCTCAAAACAGACAGACTCTGTTTGTTTGAGGAAAGTAAGGGAAGAAAAACAGAGACTCTGCCTGATAATCCAGGGAATTCACCTGGATCCTATGCAAGACCTCTAAGGCAGTACTTCTCGAGTCTTCAAGAGCCACAGCATTACTGGGTTTGGGATGCCCCCTAAAGTAGATAGAGCTGCAGTGACCAAAGACTTAGATGACAATATCCAAGTCTCTTGAAATACATGGAGAGTCTTCTCAAGAAAGATGGGTAGAAACAAGCTCAGACTGTGGCGACCACAATAAATACCTAACTCTTCAATGCCCAAACACTGACAAACATCCACACACATGAACACCACCCACAAAAACACGACCTCACCAAAGAAGCTAAATAAGGCACCAGTGACCAATTCTGGAGAGATATAGATTATCTGACATTTCTGACCGAGAATTCGAAGTAGCTGTTTTTAAAAAGCTCAATGAAAAAATTCAAAATCCCATCAGATAAATTTAACAAAAAGATTGAAATAATTTAAAAGAATCAAGCAGAAATTCTGGAGCTAAAAAACTGCAGTTGGCATACTGAGGAATGCATCAGAGTCTTTTAATAGCAGAATTGATGAAGCAGAAGAAACAATTAGTGAGCTTAAAGACAGGCTGTTTGAAAGTACACTGTGAGAGGAGACAAAAGAAAAAAAGAATAAAGCATGCCTGCATGATCTAGAAAATAGGCTCAAATCAGAAAAGCTGAGAGTTGTTGGCCTTAAAAAGAAGGTACAGAGAGAGATTGAGGTATAAAGTTTATTCAAAATGATAATGACAAGGAATTTCCCAAACCTAGAAAATAATATTGATATTCAACTAGAAGAAGGTTATCAAACATCAAGCAGATTTAACACAAATAAGACTACTTCAAGACATTTAATAATAAAACTTTCAAAAGTAAAGGATAAAGAAAAGATCCTAAAAGCAGCAAAAGAAAAAAAAAACATAATACACATGGAACTTCAATATATCTGCCAAGGGTCTTCTCATTGGAAACACTACAGGCCAGGAGAGAGTGGCATGACATATTTCAAGTGCTGGAGGAAAATAATATTTTATTCTAGAATCTATATCCAGTGGAAATGTCATTGATACATGAAGGATAAATAAAGACTTTCCCAGACAAACAGAAGCTAAGATATTTTATCAACACCAGACCTGGCACCAAGAAATGCTAAAGATAGTTCTTCAATTAGAAAGAAAATAAGCTAATAGTCACTTTATTAAATAATTGCTTGTTATTATAACTTAACTGTAATTGTAGTATATAAACTATTCACATCTTGAGTAGAAAGACTAAAAGTGAAACAATAAAAAATAAAAACCACAACAATTTTTCAAGACCTGGAACAAGACAAGGATGCCCCACTTTTACCACAGTTATTCAATATAGTACTGGAAGTCCTAGCTAGAACAATCAGACAAGAGAAAGAAAGAAAGGGCATCCAAACTGGAAAGAAAGAAGTCAAATTATCCTTGTTTGCAGATGATATGCTCTTACATTTGGAAAGACCTAAAGACTCCACCAAGAAACTATTAGAACTGATAAAAAAAAAAAAAAAAAAAACTCAGTAAAGTTGCAGGATACAAATCAACGTACAAAAAAGAATACCATTTCTATATGCCAAAGTGAATAATCTGAAAAAAGAAATCAAGAAGGTAACCCCATTTACAGCGGCTCCAAATAGAATAAAATACCTAGGAATTAACAAAAGAAGTGAAAAAATCTCTACAATGAAAATTATAAAATATTGACACAAGAAATTGAAGACAACACAAAAAAATAGAAAGACGGTTCATGTTCATGGATTACAAGAATCAATATTGTTAAAATGTTTATACTACTCAAAGCAATCTACAAATCCAATGCAATCACTATCAAAATATCAATGATATTCTTCACAGAAATAGAAAAAAATCCTAACACTTATAGGAAACCATAGAAAATGCAGAATAGTCAAAGTTATCCTAAGCAAAAAGAACAAAACTAGAGGAATCACATTACCTGACTTCAAATTATTACCACAGAGTGATAATTACCAAAGCAGCATGGTTCTGGCACAAAAAAAGAAAAAAGACACAGAGAGCAATAGAACAGCATAGAGGACCCAGAAATAAACCCCTACATCTACAGTGAACTCATTTTTTTTTGGACAAAGATGCCAAGAACATACAACAGGGGAAAAGACAATCTCTTCAATAAGTGGTTCTGAGAAAACAGAATATCCATATGCAGAAGAAAGAAACTAGACTCCTCTCTCTCCCCATATACAAATATCAAATCAAAATGGATTAAAGTCTTAAATCTAAGACTTTAAATTATGAAACTACTAAAAGGAAACATTGAGAAAGCATGTTAGGACATTGGTTTGAGCAAAGATATCTTGAGTAATAGCCCATGATCATAGGCAACCCAAACAAAAATGGACAAACAGGATCATGTCCAGTTTAAAAGCTTCTGCACAGTAAGAAAAACAATCAACAAAGTGAATAAACAAACCACAGAATGGGAGAAAATATTTGCAACTATTCATCTGACAAGGGACTAATAACCAGAATATATAAGGAGTACAAAAAACTCAATGGGAAAAA
Source organism: Plecturocebus donacophilus (assembly GCA_004027715.1). Taxonomy (NCBI): domain Eukaryota; kingdom Metazoa; phylum Chordata; class Mammalia; order Primates; family Pitheciidae; genus Plecturocebus; species Plecturocebus donacophilus. The sequence continues at coordinate 24,945 of PVKP010030727.1, forward strand.
AAACTAAATATCCAATTTTAAGATAAGCAAAAAATATCTAAATAGGTATTTCTCAGAAGAAGACATGCAAAAGGCAAATAGACATATGAAAAGTTGCTCAACATCACTGATCATCAGGCAAATGCAAATCAAAATGATAATGAGATATCATCTTGCCCTAGTTAAAAATGACTTTTATTCAAGACAGGCAATAATGAATGCTGGTGAGAATGTGGAGAAAAAGGAAACCTCACACACTGTTGGTGGGGATGTAAATTAGCACAACTACTATGAAGAACATTATGGAGGTTCCTCAAAAAACTAAAATTAGAGCTACCATAGGATGCCGTCCCACTACTGGGTATATAATTAAAAGAAAGGAAATCAGTATATCAAAGAGAGGTCTGCACTCTCATGTTTACTGCAGCACTGTTCACTACCACTGAGATCTGGAAACAACCTAAGGGTCTATCAAGAGATGAACGTATAAAGAAAATGGGGTACATACACACAATGGAGTACTATTCAGCCATAAAACAAATCAGATCCTGTCATTTGCAAGAACATGGATGAACCTGGAGGCACATTATGTTAAGTGAAATAAGTCAGGCACAGAAAGAAAAACTTAGTATGTTCTTACTCATTTGTGGTAGCTAAAAATTAAAACAATTGAACTCATAGAGACAGAGAGTAAAATGATAGTTCAGAGGCTTGGAGGGAAAAGTTGGGGTGGTTAATGGGTGCAAAAATATAGTTAGAATGAATAAATCTAGTATTAGAATGCATAACAAGGTGACTAGTGTCAATAATAATCTATTGTACATTTTAAAATAATCAAAAGAGTATAATTGCAATGTTTATAACACAAAGAAATAATAAATGCTTGAGGTGTACCCCATAAATATACACACCTGTATTCTACTTATAAAAATCAAAAATAAAAATATAATTTAAAAATAACTCAATCGCAGTTAACAATTACCACAAGAAAAATAAAACTCCTAGAAATATATTTAACCAAGGAACTGAAATATCCTGCCAGGAGAACTACAAAACACAGATGAAATAAATCACAGATAACACAGACAAATGAAAAAACATTCTGAGTTCATGGATAGGAAGAACCAGTATTGTTAAAATAACCATACTGCCCAAAGCAGTCTACAGATTCATCATGATTCTTATCAGATTACCAAGTCATTTTTCATAGAATTAGAAAAAACAAAATTCATATGGAACCAAAAATAAGCCTGAATAGTCAAGGCAATCCTAAGTAAAAAGAACAAAGCCAGGGGCATTATATTATCAACTTCAAACTATACTACAAGACTATAGTAACAAAAACAGCATGGTACTGGAACAAAAATAGATGTATAGGTCACTGAAACAGAATAAAGAACCCAGAAATAAAGCCACAAACCTACAACCAACTGATCTTTGACAAAGTCAACAAAAATAAACAATGGGGAAAGGACACCCTATTCAACAAATGATGTGAAGAAAACTGCCTACCCATATGCAGAATAATTAAAATGGAACCCTACCTCTTACCACAGAAAAAAAATAATTAAAGATGGATAAAAGACTTACATGTAAAGGCCTGAAACTACAAAAGTTCTAGGAAAAAAACCTAGGGGAAACTCTTCTAGCCTAGGCAAAGAATGTATAACTAAACTTGAAAGCAAATGCAACCAAAACAAAAATAGACAAATGGGACCTAATTAAACTACAGACCTTCTGCACAGCAAAGAAATAATCAACAGAGTAAAAGGACAACCTACAGAATAGGAGTAAATATTTGCACATTATGCATGCAGCAAAGGACTGATATCTAGAATTTATAAGGAATTTAAATAACTAACACGCACACACACACACACACCCTCCTTAAAAAGTGGGCAAATGACATGAACAAACACTTCTCAAAAGAAGGCATACATGCAGCCAACATACATATGAAAAAATGTGTAACATCAATAATCATCAAAGAAATGCACATTAAAAACACGATGAGATGATTATCTCAATTGATGCAGAGAAGGCCTTTGACAAAATTCAACAGCCGTTTATGCTAAAAACCCTCAATAAACTAGGTATTGACAGAACGTATCTCAAAATAATAAAAGCTATTTACGACAAACCAACAGCCAGTATCATACTGAATGGGCAAAAACTGGAAGCATTCCCTTTGAAATTCGGCACTAGACAAGGATGCCCTCTCTCACCACTCCTGTTCAATATAGTACTGGAAGTTCTAGCCAGAGCAATCAGGCAAGAAAAAGAAATAAAAGGTATTCAAATAGGAAAGGAGGAAATCAAACTGTCTCTATTTGCAGACGACATGATTGTATATCTACAAGACCCCATCGTCTCAGCCCAAAATCTCCTGAAACTGATAAGCAACTTCAGCAAAGTCTCAGGATACAAAATCAATGTACAAAAATCACAAGCATTCCTATACACCAACAACAGACTTAAAGAGAGCCAAATCAAGAACAAACTGCCATTCACAATTGCTACAAAGAGAATACAATACCTAGGAATACAACTAACAAGGAACGTAAAGGATCTCTTCAAGGAGAACTACAAACCACTGCTCAATGAAATAAGAGAGGACACAAACAGATGGAGAAACATTCCATGTTCATGGTTAGGAAGAATCAATATCGTGAAAATGGCCATACTGCCCAAAGTAATTTACAGATTCAATGCTATCCCCATCAAGCTACCAATGACCTTCTT
>PVKP010030728.1:0-27673 GCA_004027715.1 Plecturocebus donacophilus
AGCTGCGATCCCCTGTAGGAGGAGAGGCATTCTGATTTCGGGTGTTCTCAGCCTTTTTGCACTGGTTTCTTCCCATTTTTGTGGATTTATCCACCTGTCGTCTTTGTAATTGCCGACTTTCAGATTGGGTCTCTGAGTGGACGTCCAGCTTGTTGGTGATGAAGTTTTTTCTGTTTCTTAGTTTTCCTTCGGGGGGCGCACCTTCCCCACAGAGCTGGGCCTTCCCAGGTTCAGCTGTGCTTCTCAGTCCGCAGCACTTCCAATTTTTGTTCTCCTTGTGGGGATGGGACCAGCCGAGCCCGACTAAAAGGGCACCACCCAGTCCCACACACTCTGCACTGAGAAGCGTCGCGCCGGCCAAAAGAGTCGCGCTGGCGACCTGCGTGGCTCCCTCGCCAGGAATCTCCCAGTCCGTGGGCATCAAATATTCGTCTGCAATTGCGGCTTCCACTCGCTCTCTGCGCCCTCACCGTGAGCCACAATCCCGAGCTGCTGCTATGTGGCCATTTTGGATCTCTCTCCGCCCGGTGATGAAGTTTTTCTGTTTCTTAGTTTTCCTTTGGCAGACGCCGGTTCCCCTCTGAGCCAGACCTTCCCGGGTTTGCTGCGCCCGCTGTGAAACTCTCCGTCCTCAGCGCTTCCAATTGCTGTTTTCCTTGTGGGGAAGGGACCAGCCGAGCCCGTCCGTCCCGCACACTCCGCACCAGGAAGCGCCGCGCTGGGCGCCGGCAAAAGAGCCGAGCCGGCCAAAAGAGTCGCGCCGGCGACCCGCGTGGCTTCTCCGCTGGGAATCTCCCGGTCTGTGGGCAACAAAAACTTGTCGGAAAGTGCGGCGTCCACTCGTTCTCTGTGCTTTCACTGGGAGCTACATTCCTGAGCTGTTGCTAGTCGGCCATCTTGGATCTCTCCTATATGTCTATCTTTATGCCAGAATGATACTGTCTTGATTACTGTAGCTTGTAGTAAGTTTTAAAACTGGGAAGTGTGAGTCCTCCAACTTTATTCTTAGCTGTCAAGATTGACCTGGCTCTTTTGGGTCTCTTATATTTCCATATGAATTTCATGATCAGCTTGTCAATTTCTGCAAAAACATCAGTGGGATTTTTATGGAGATTGTATTGAATTTACAGACCAGTGTTAGTAGTTTTCTCATCTTAATAATACTATGTCTTTAGATCTATGAAGGCCAAGAATGTCTAGGAACCCAACATCTTGCAAATAAATCTATTTGTTGATATTCTTATTTTCTCATTTCCCGATTAAGACATCTCTCCTCTCTGATTTCTCCATTTAGGAAGGAATGTGTAACTTAAGGCAGAGTACTTCTTTTAAAACATGTTCTTGGACATTACCCAGTGATCCATCAACCGGCATTTAACCAGTTGTCTTTCACCTCCAATCTCCTGTCTTATCCTAAACCACCATCCTGAACACAAATGGTGGAAAATATACAATTTAAACAATAGAAACTGATGAACTTAGGTCACTTTTCATTTGTTTACCCCAACCAGATTATGGCTATCAGTTTTTTCTTTTTGGCACCCTCACCCTAGCTTGTGATATCTGCTTTTTTTTTCTGTATCCCCATCTATGTCAGTGTTGGGAAATAAATGTCCCAACTTTGGAGGCTGTGTTTATCATCTGGTCTCTGGTGCACATGTGTTACTTAGCCTCCTTATTACCTGCCCAATGTAGAGAATTTAAAGTGTCTTCATAAATCTAATTTTAATTTTCTCTCAATAAGAACTGAAAAATATGTCTGTTTATAAGGATGCTATAGACCACAATAGGAGAATATTGAATTCCTACTAATAACCCTGAGAAATCTGAAGTAATGTGTTATTTTTGGAATTACTATATTATACTTTAAGCTGGCACAGCTATTTTTCAGGGAAGCAGCTGTAAAATAATAGAAAGAACAGCATGTTATGAGTGCAGTCCTGGGTTCTGGTTCTTCTGCAGCTAGCTTGGTGTGTGGCCTTGGCTAAGTTGTCACTTGAGCTCTCTGGGCCTGAAATGAAGCGTTTGAACTAAAGAATCCCTCAAGCACTGATATTCTATGACCCTGTGATGTGAATGAGAGGTGCTGTATGAAAGCCTAGCAAAGTGGATCTGTATGTAAGCCAGTGCAAGAAGGCCACAACTTTCATTGAAGCAAACTGCAGAGATGATGTCACCATAGCTACCAGGCCTGCAGAGTCTCTTGAAGAAGGGCTTGCATGAGAGGTTCGGTTTTACATCCCAACACACTAGCTTGCATAGTCTTTCCCTTCAAGACCACGAAGAGGGAGAGGAAACATGACAAAATATGGTACTGGAGCATGTATTCTGGATGAGATAATTCTTAAGAACAGAGTTTACAAGGTCAGGAGTTCAAGACTAGCCTGGCCAAGATGGTGAAACCCCGTCTCTACTAAACATACAAAAATTAGGCAGGGCGCGGTGGCTCGTGCCTATAATCCTAGCACTTTGGGAGGCCGAAGTAGGCGGATTTCCTGAGCTTGGAAGTTTGTGACCATCCTGGGCAACACGGTGAAACCCCATTTCTATTAAAAAACTACAAAAAATTAGCTGGCCTTGGCGGCGTCCACCTGTAGTCCCAGTTACTCGGGAGGCTGAGGCAGCAGAATTGCTTGAACCTGGGAGGTGGAGGTTGCAGTGAGCTGAGATCGCATCACTGCACTCCAGCCTGGGCGACCGAGCGAGACTCTGCCTCAAAAAAAAAAAAAGGCAAAAGTTAGCCCGGCGTGATGGTGGGCGCCTGTAATCCCAGCTACTCGGGAGGCTGAGGTAGAGAATTTTTTGAACCCAGGAGGTGGAGGTTGCAGTGAGCTGAGATTGTGCCACTGTACTCCAGCCTGGGCGACCGAGCGAGACTCCGCCTCAAAAAAAAAAAAGCAAAAGTTAGCCTGGCGTGATGGTGGGCACCTGTAATCCCAGCTACTCTGGAGGCTGAGGCAGAGAATTTTTTGAACCCAGGAGGTGGAGGTTGCAGTGAGCTGAGATCGTGCCACTGCACTCCAGCCTGGGTGACAGGGTGAGACTCCATCTCACTCAAAAAAAAAAAAGAAATAAAAAGAACAGAGTTCATCTGAGCAGAAGGCAAGACAAATTCATAATCTCCTGAAAATTGTGAATGTACGGTGGAGGGAGTTTCCTCTTCGATGTTCCTCCCACTCTAGCCTAATGGCCATCCTGAAGCGGGGTCAGAGGAAGGCCCAGAAAAGATCCCATAGCTATGAGCTTGGAACCGTTGCTCACCAATATGTGGCATGTCCTAGTTGGCCCAAGGCAGAGTCTGTTTACACTTTGTTGTATTAGTCCATTCTTGCACTGCTATAAATACCTGAGACTGGACAATTTATAAAGCAAAGAGGTTTAATTGGCTCACGGTTCTGCAGGCTGTACAGGAAGCATAGCGGCTTTTGCTTCTGGCGAGGCCTCAGGAAGCTTCCAATCACGGCAGAAGGCAAAGCAGGAACAAGGACAGCACCAAGATGGGGATGGCGCTAAACTGTCCATGAGAACTCCACCCTCATGATCCAGTCACCTCCCACCAGGCTCAACCACCATTACACTGGGTACTACAATTCGACATGAGATTTTGTGGGGACACAGATCCAAACCATATCACCTGTTATCTCAGATCATAATACTTATTATTGTTATTATTTTGAGATGGTGTCTTGCTCTGTTGACCAGGCTGGAGTGCAGTGGCGTGATCTTGGCTCATTGCACCCTCCACCTCCTTTGTTCAAGCAATTCTCCTACCTCAGCCTCCTGAGTAGCTGGGATTACAGGTACCTTTCACCACACCTGGCTAAGTTTTGTATTTTCAGTAGGTATGGGAATTCGCCATGTTGGCCAGGTGAGTCTCAAACTCCTGACATCAAGTGGTCCGCCCACCTCGACCTCCCAAAGTGCTTGGATTATAGGCATGAGCCACTGCGCCCAACCTCAGGAAATTATTAATAGGACCCTTCTCCTCTTTAAAGTCTCCTGGCTTAGACAATAGATTATCTAATCACTAATAGACGATGCTTATTCCTAGGTCCACCTGTTTTTTTTTTTTTAAGTAATAAAATAAAATATTGTTCAGTTAAATCCCTTCACTTGTTTCATTTTCTAACAGTATCAGCTTCCATCTATTGTGTACCCACTTGCCGCATGCTCTGGACCAAGGTTTCAGACATGAAATCTTATTCACAGTGCCTTGGCAGGGTATCATTAGTCCCCTTTAGATATGAGGAAACTGAGGCTCTGAGAGGAGAAAAATAGCAGATCCAGAATTTGAACCTAGGTCTGTTGGCATCAGAAGCCATTTGTCATTATGCTGCTCTGTGTTTTTGTTTTGTTTTGTTTTTGTTTTTGTTTTTAAAAACAGAACAAAGTATTTTTAACGTTCAGGAAAGAGATATATTGTCTCATATGTATTTTTAGATTTAGAATGCTGATAATAAAAGTAATGAAGCACTTCAAATCGTGGCATCGACACCCCTTGTGTCTTCTCTCTGTTCCTCAGTTTCCTCTTCAGTAGTTTCTACCTCATGGCAGTGTTGTAAGGATTAAGAGCTAATGTACACAGAGTGCTGAGAACAGTGCCTGGTGCACCGCAGTCTCTTCATAACTGTTGGTGTTATTGTCGTCATCACCAGCATCATGGCACGTGATCATTTATACTTGAACCAAGTGCCCCCGCCTTGCATGCTTCGGTAGTGAAGCTGCTGCTCTCCGGCGGCCTGGGCTCCTCCAGCTGCCGCACCTCCGCCCACCTGCCAGGTTCCACCTACCTTCCATCTGTCTCGGGTTGTATTAATTTCTCATTTACATCCTTCTGCTGTTGTAATTTCAATGAGTACAAAATATCTAACAATTTTATGTTTTTACTGCAGAAACATAGTTTTTCTCTATCAACCACCTGATTCATCCAGCTTTGAAAAACTGCAAGACTCTGCGGCAATACTTGAAACATTGTAACTTGAAGAGGTGAGAAAACTGGGGTCTCTGTGGCCATTTCTCAATTTTGCAATAATTCACAGTATCCCTTCACCCCCTCGTCTCTTTAGCTCTGAAAAATGGAAAGTACATTTAATTTTGAGATTCTTATATGTAAGTTATAGTCTTAAGGTAAAGAATTGGTAGGTAACTATTGACTTAGGCATCACAATGATTGAAGAACTTAAAATATTGAGAATCATATAGAAAACAGTTTTAAAGTCAAATATAATCTTTTTCTTATTACTCAAAAGAATAGAATGTTCATTGTTATATCTAATTTTCATATGTGTCTTTCTAAATTGCATGTGTGTGTATATATACATATATATGTATATATAAACAAAAATGAGATTAAACTGAAGTATTGTTTTGCAGTCTGCTTTTTTCCTGTTACAAAGTACTGTAAACATCTTTCTATTCCAATAATATTCAGTTCTTTTTCAACTATTTTTGGCAGCAGAACTAATTTTCTGAGAGGAACCACCCTACATTAAGAGAGATAAAATTGAGCTTTTGAGGTTGAAAAGGAATGTGAGAGTCAGGGCATCACCCACACCGTCTCCTACTGGTTTTTTTCTTCCCCACCCTTCAGTTGTTGCCCCTGCTATGGTTTGGATATGGATTGTTTGTCCTCACCAAAGCTCATGTTGAAATTTCATCCCCAGTGTGTTGGTGTTGGAAGGTGGGGCCTCGTAGGAGATGTTTAAGTCGTGAAGGCAGAGCCCTCATTCATGGGGAGCTTTCAGTAGTGAATGTGTTCCCATTCTAGAGAGACTGGCTTAGTTCAGGGAATGGGTGCGTTGTTATAAAGCTAGAGGGCCCTTATGCTTCTCTCTTTACTTGTGTCTGCTTCCCCTTGAGCCTCTCTCTGCCATGTTGTAACACAGCATGAAATCCCTGCCAGAAGCCAGGACCATGACCTTGGACTTCTCAGCCTGCAGAACTCTGAGCCAAATACACTTCTTTACTTTATAAATTACCCAGTTTCGGGTGTTCTTTTATTGCAACACAAAATGAACTAAGACATCTGAGGCACCACCAAAGAACCCTGTGGATCTAGTGATCATTACAGCATGCCAATATATATTTAACCAGTCTCTCTTCATTTAGGTTATTTCCAAACTTTTTCTGTCATAAACAACACTGCAGTGAACATCCTTATAGCTAATCTTGGCACGTGTTATTTATATATTTAATTATTTCCTCAGAACACCTTTTAGAAGCAGAAATTCTGAGTCATAGTACATGTATAATTTAAGTTTTTAAAAATCAATATTGCAAAAAATATCTTTTTAGAAAATCTGTACAAATTAACCTACTAACCTTGGGTATTTTCATTACCAAAAAATCTGGGCCAAATGTTTTGGTTAATGGCAAAACCAGAAAATTTAGAGGAAACACCAGATACCATTAAATAGAGGAAGAGAGACAAGATTCTGTCACCCCACCCTCTCTTCCCCCCATACTCCCTCCCTCCCTGAGTTCCCACTTCCCTCCTAAAGGAATTTTGTTCTTTAATGTTTGCAGAGATCTCAAAAGCAAAGGCATTACCCTCTGAGAGCTTGCATTTCAAGGTTAAAAAAAAAAGATAATAAAATGTGGAGAAAAGCTCACTCAGTCCTATGAACTGGGCTTAGGACAAGGTCAAACATAGAAAACACGCTTGAAGTAGGAATTCAAGAGTCAAACGACCCCAAGAAAGTTGGCACTTTGGCAGAACATGGCTGGTAAAGGCAAATACAACCTGGACATATAATGTTGCTTACCCACCACGATAATCATTCATTTGGCCCACTGGGCACTGGACTAGTGTTCCTACTTCAGTTTAATGGGAAGTCCTTGAAAAAGCCATCTAGGAGATCCTTCTTGAGATCACGTCCAGCTTCCTAAAGAGAAAGTGCTGTTCCTGGTCATCTGCCACATCACCTACAACTATTATGGTGTCAATAAAATTATACTGGGTTGGGGGAACAGCCGTTGGTGAGGTAACAGTGAAATATCATCTCCTTCAAGTTGGGTAGAATTTTTTCTCCTTTTTCCTCTTAAAGAAGAAATTGGCTTAATTTTCCTAGGAGACTCTTGTGTGCTTTGCGTCGACAATCTTTGACTTTAGGGAGATCTCCACAGATTTCTCTGTAGAGGAAAGAGAACTTGAGGTGGTAAAAGAACTTTGATGGTGGTAACCTTGGGTACACAGCAATGCTTTACTTTTCTGTTTGATTGCTCCTATTTTAGTAGGTCTCTGAAGGTTTTTAAGCTAGCGTTGTGCTTGCATTTCAAATAACTTCTAAAATAAACTAAAAGTCTTTACACGACAATTTCCTAAGATATACATCATCTGTTAATGCCACAGGGTACCAGAGGCCCCCATCTCCAGACTCAGGGCTGCACCAGGGCAGTTGTACTAAACGGACTGCCTTTTTGAAAACCTGAAGCACACCTCATTTACTCAACTCTACTTCCCTAAAGATCCTCAGTGCTGGCTGCACTTCGGCACCACTTGGAGGACTTTAGAAAGAGATCCCTGAGCCAGCCCCTGATCGTTGGACACAATTGGCCTGGGGTGGAGCTGGACATCAGACTGTTTTAGGAGTTCCCCAGGGGCTTCTGTCAGAGGCCTTTGAACCAGAGCAACTCCATCTTAAATAGGAGCTAGGTAAAATGAGGCTGAGACCTACTGGGCTGCATTCACAGAGGGTTAAGGCATTCTAAGTCACAGGGTGAGATAGGAGGTCAGCACAGGATACAGGTCATAAACACCTTGCTGATAAAAAAGTTCGCAGTAAAGAAAGCTGCCAAAACCCATGAAAACCAAGATGGCCACAAGAGTAATCTCTGGTCGTCCTCACTGCTATACTCCTACCAGCACTATGACAAATTACAAATGCCATGGAAACAGAAGGAAGCTACTCTATATGGTCTAAAAAGGGGAGACATGAATAATCTGCCCTTGTTTAGCACATAATCAAGCAATAACTATAAAAATGGGCAACCAGCTGCCGTTGGGGCTGCTCTGTCTATGGAGTAACCATTCTTTATTCCTTTACTTTCCTAATTAACTTGCTTTCACTTTACTCTATGGACTAGCCCTGAATTCTTTCTTGCATGAGATCCAAGGATCCTGTCTTGGGGCCTGGATGGGGATCCCTTTCCCGTAACAATTTCAATTAAGAATCTTGAACTTTACCAAGTACTTCTCTAATTTCACCTTTTTATCTAAGAATTGGGTTGAATTTAAAGTAGTCATGTTAAGGAAGTTAGGAAAAATAAAGAGAAAGATTGGTAGAGAACAAATTTCTCCATTTTAACAATGTGTTTCACTCTCCTAAAACAAAGCATAAATATTAGAGCAAGGTCATTAACTTACCTGGAGGGAGGCGGAGCACAGAGGCAAGGACGTAGGCAGTGCAGGACAATGTGAAATTAAGATTGGTTTCACATATTAACACCTTCTTCCAGTGTCACTGGTAAATAGCTGGAATGGTTAAAAGCAACCGTTCCAAGACAAGTTCTTGGCGCTTCAGAAGGCTGCCATACTTTTTCCTCTGGATCAAGCTCTTAATTACCTCATTTATCTGGAATCTCATCGTGGAACTCTTTACTAAATCCATCAGGACCTAGAGGGTGACAGGATGATGTAGCAGTCTTATAAATTTCTTTATATTGTCTAGTAATTCTTATTGTACATTAAATGCTTGAGAATGACAGGAAGATGTAACTTATCACTGTGATTGGGAATGACTTTGAAAACATCTTTTTCTTTTTTTAAAAGGAGAAAGAGCAGTGCAAAGAGTCTTTTAAATCTCCAAATTAGTATTTAACTAAGCACAAAACCTGCTCTTTTTCAAGCCCTTGATTGCTTTATTAGAAGTAATTGCTTATCTCGGTTTAAGAAAATTGGCTGAGACAGGTTACTTGCTTTCAGGTCTCATTCATACCCACTTTATATTAAGTATTTTGAATGCATTTTTAACCCTTAATGTTTTGCAGACTAGACGGGAACCTACAAAAAGAAGAGATATGTTCTTTTAACATCAATATATTACTCTTATTAAAAATATCATTCTCACTAATGTCAAATGGTCTTTTGGTACCTAATGATCTTGACAAGAACAAATACAACTGTGTGGATTTGGAGTCAGGAGAGAATAGGGTCATTTATCTGTGGTGCCGTGGGAGAGACATTTTCTTTTTCCATTTTCTTTCTCCGTTTTCTTATTACAATTACTGTTTGGGTTCATTATGACAACTCCCATCATTATGACTGTTCCAGCTCACAAGCTGGAGAAAGATTAATGGTGGAAGAAAATACAGTCTTTGGCATTAGAGCTACATCTAGCTGTTAATATAACAGAGTAGAAATACATGGAATCTATTTATAAGATTTATGCTTGTGATGGAGAAAGTAGTACAAGGTATAAAATGTTAAGATGTAGAACCTGACATGTTGGCAGGTATCATGTGAATTTCAATCATTTATTCATTCACTCATTCTTTCAACAAATCTTGAGCATTATGTGTGCATCTTAAACACGGAGCTTGAAATGAACTCTAATAAAACCCAGCCTGATGAGGAATGTGGGATGGGAAGTATGCACATGTTGGCAGTTGGGGATAGACGGCTTGCTTATCTGGTTTTGACCATTCTGAAGACTTGAGTTTTGATTATGATTATCTGGTGGGAGTTCTGGGTCTAGGTGTCTATTATAATGATAACTAGCTTGTTTGTTTAACACAAAGCTTTGTTGAGAGTAACCAAATCTACAAATGAAAACTGTGTATTTACTGATTCATTCTATAGTACACAAATAATAAAAGCTCCACAGTGAGTCAGTACAAGTCTAATTTCTTCTCACCTAAGTATTGATAATTCTTCTTTAACTGTTGTAACCATGAGAAAAGTTTGGTGCAGGCTAGGTTACTTTCTTCCAACATAGTACTGTATCCATGTTGTTGCCTCCTTTGATGTTTTTAGAGATGCTTTCCTTATTGCAGGTCCCTTATTTCTAACTTCAGAGAGTAAGACTTTGTTTTTTTAACCTTGGGGAGGTCTGCTGTAGGTCTTGTTTATGAGAACGCTCCAATTGTTCTCTCTGTGGGATTTCTTTCTCAGCTCTATAGCTTTGGGTGGGGTGTTCTAAAAACCTTTGAAGCAGAAGAGTCATCTCCTGTTCAGAGGCCTAAGTGTAAAGAAAGCCCTTTGTCATTGTTCAGAAATGGGCAGTCTATGACAATTGTGTAAGAGCATTCAACACCCTTCCAGGTAGACATGGGTAGATCGGGGTGTTGCCCTTTAATCACTGCTTGCTCAGTATCATGCAGGTTATAATCAGCACTGTTTTAGGCACTGAAGATGCAACAAAAGGCAGTGTTCCTATCCCCAGGGAGCTTATAGTCTAGTGAGGGAGTCAGACAATTATAGAACCATGTGGCAAGTGCTAAGATAGTGGTATGTATGTGAATCTCCGGTGGTCTAATGGTTAAGGGACTGACCTCTGAAGATAGTGGTATGTAGGCAGCGGGTGGGTGCTATGGGATCATAGGGAAATGTTACTTAATCCAGAAAAGTTCAAAGCATTTAAAGTTTTGTTGAGTACAATCAGCAACTACAGTACTAGGCACTGGAGATGCAACAAAAGGCAGAGTTCCTGTCCCCAAGGAGCTTGTCGTCTGGTAAGGGAGTCAGACAATTATGGAACCATGTGACTAGTGCACAAGTTTTCGAAAGTTGATTACTCCAAAATAATCTGGGAACTTTCTCTAAGATATTTTGTAGTTTCATATTAAAATATATAAATATATTTGTAAATATATATAAATATATAAAATAATGAATAAGTTTTATACAATGTTGTTAAATTAGCATTCTGTTATTATTAAATTTCATTAACACTTAAAATGTGAGATATATTGGGAGGTGGTCAGGGAAGTTTTCCTACGAAGATCTTACCAAGGCTGAGACCTATGGAAAAAGTGTCAGTAAGCCAGAGAAAGCCAAGAACAGAAAGAGGGTGTGTTCTGTAAAGGGAAACAGCATACACAAAGGCTAGGAGAGGCCAGGCGCCGTGGCTCATGCCTGTAATCCCAGCACTTTGGGAGGCTGAGGCAGGTAGATCACCTGAGGTCATGAGTTCGAGACCAGCCTGGCCAACATTGTGAAACCCTATCTCTACTAAAAATACAAAAATTAGCCAGGTGTGGTGGCATGTGCCTTTAATTCCAGCTACTCAGGAGGTGGAGACAGGAGAATTGCTTGAACCCGGGAAGTGGAGGTTGCAGTGAGCTCAGACTGTGGCCCTGCACTCTAGCCTGGATGACAGAGGGAGACCCTGTCTCTCTCTCTCTCTCTCTCTCTCTCTCTCTCACACACACACACACACACACACACACACACACACACACACAGGATAGGAAACAAGAAACAATGGGTTGGGAAAGCTGGGTTAGTGCTTCCCATCCTGCACTGAAGAGAGAAGCCTAGAAGTGGGATGGAATGGGGTGGAAGAGTAAGCAGAGGCATGAAAGTGGAGAACCTTATACGTTCAACAAGGAGTCCAGGCTTGATCTTGAAGGCAATGGAAGAAGAGGAAATAATAAAGGCCTTTGAACAGGACTGAAACAAGATTCGATTTCTGGAGGATGAATTGGAAGAAAAAGACTGGAGGCAGGAAGACCAAGGGGAGGCTGATGTAATAAACGAGGGTGGAGAAGATGGCAGTGTGGACTCAGGCAAGGGATGATGGACTAGACAGTTACCTGGACTGGATTTGGTGAGCTGGCCAAGGAGGGGATGAGGAAGAGGGGAGAATCCTATTCCACCTTGGCCAACAGCCTGTGGGTCCAGGGTGTTTCATAGGTCGAAATGAGTTTTAGATATATGAGTTTAATTATATATATTTTGGGTAAATTTGCTGTAGAGACCAAGAGAGCTTTTCTTTTCAAATCTCTACTGCATGAAATCAACTTCTAGCTTAGACATCTTAAAGTGCAAATATCAGGAGGCTTACTTCCCGAGGGAGGTACATCTGTTCTTTTTACCAATTGGCGTGGGTTTTGGACCTTGTTATTTTTGAATCAGTTAAAGTCTCCTTGCCAGCTGAGGGCACACAACGTTTCATTACTGGCCATACGGGAGTCAGGGAGCCCTGACTATCCTCACTCTAGGTCTGGAGTTAGAGCCCGTTGAGTCTGTGGTCGTTCCTTTGCTTTTGATATTTAGTTAGTAGGAAAACTGAGAGGATGTTGAATTTCATTAACACTTACTTAGAAGCACACTTCCTTAGAAGCGTGGATATTGCTTGGATTCTGAACACTTTGAAGCTTCACCAAGAGAAGAAACAAAATGCCATGGGAAAAGGGTAGGATTTGTCTTTGGTTCTTTTCAGCTCCAGTCCGTTTCTTGACATAAGCTCCCTCCATCCTTGCAGACCTACCCCCCATTTGGCATCTATTGACCTTCATTATGCCCTTACCTGCCTTCCCCTCCCCTCCCTTCTTCTTGAGAATTTTATATATTTTGCCTTTCCACGTTAAACTATGTGTATCCCTTTCTCCCTGGCCCTCCCCACCATAATTCTGCTGTTGTATTTCATCCATAAGACAGGCACTCTGCCCTAATCCAGCTCTTAAACCTTAGTGTGCTTCAGAATCACTGGAGATGCTTATTAAGCTCCTGGGCCACTCATCCTGTGTTTCTGAATCAGGAGAGCTGGACCAGGGCCTAGGAATCTGCATTTTAACAGAAAGTACCCTCCCCTGCTCCAGGTGATTCTGACTTGGTAAGGAGACCACACTTTGAGCAACCCCACACTCTGCTGGAGCAGAACAGCTCTACTTTTTGCTCAGGAGACCTGGGTTTAGTTCTAGTGATGCCCTCCACCAGTCCTGTGGTTTTGGGGAAGTCACTTCAACTCCCAGAGCTTCTATTTCCTCATCTAAATCCTGGAAGAGCAAGGAGATACATTACGTTAGAGACCTTAAACTCCCTTGCCCCATGGCCTTCCCTTCTTTCCTGCCTGGAAAACTCCAAATCTGGATGGCTCTACTCTCTTTCTTCTCTTCCCTGCATCCAGACTACTGAATGTGCTGAGAGAAAGTCCCCGGCCCAGGCCAGTGGTGCTGCCCAGATGAGCTTTCAACACCATGCAAAAGATCATGGCCCTCCTCCTATCAGCAACTTCTCTCTTTCCTTTCCAAATGCTCTTCTTTCTCCTCAAATGTCAGGCCCAGCCATTCCTCCTGCATCTGAACATGTGAACTTACCTTTCAACCTACAGAGAAAGTAGAAGCCATGACAGGAAATCCCTTAACTTCCTACCACCCCACCTGCACATGCAGCGGCTTCCACACCTGGCCTTTCCTGCTTCCTTCTATTGCATTGTCTCTCGTCCTGGATGCACCAGTTTCTCTTAGATGCTCTGGATCTTGCTCTTTCAGTCTCCTCTGTCTCTCCTGTATCTTCCTTCTCTTCCTCTCTTCAGTTGTATTCCTACCACCCAGAGATTTGTGCTATTAACATATCGATATCATTCTTTTAGGATTAAAAAAAGATGTCTAAGAGTACATTTTATTATACCTCATTGGGATTTTTATCAATTAAAGTTCAAAATGGAGCAGGGGGAGCAGAGTCCCTATGTTATGGGACTTATAGGAATTGGGCCTTACAATCGTGGGAGGAGAGAAGTGAAGGCCCAAGATGAGAACATTGAAGGACGAGAGCAGTCGTTCGTCAGTCAACTGAGAAGCCAAGTACTTCCTCCTGGATTATCCAGGTGGGTCCAAGGTGACAGCAACCGTCCTTATAAGAGGGAGGCAGAAGGATGTGACTACCATAGTAGGAAAGGTGATGACGACTGAAGCCATGCAAGGGTGGGACCTGAGCCAACACATGCAGGTGGCCTCCAGAACTTAGAAAAGGCAAGGAAATGAATTCTCCCCTAGAGCCTCCAGAAGATACTAGTCCTGCTGACACCTTGCCATTAGCCCAGAGAAACTGATTTCAGATGTCTGGAATTCAAAACTGCAAGAAAATAAGTTTGCATTGTTTTAAGCCACCAAGTTTGTGGTCATTTGTTGTAGGAGTGCCAGGAAACAAATGCACATATGCAGCCACAAAGGGAGACCACCAAGGGAGCATCTCTGGAGAAGTCTGTTGAAAGCTGCTGACTTGGTAGTTAGGTGCTCTAGGGATCTGCAGGCATTGGGTGCTGGGCCTGGGACCGCTGTTGGTTGGTCAGCAGGGCTAGAAACAAGAAGAGCTGGACACAGAGTGGAGGAGAGCTGGACCCCACTAGATACTCCTTTGTCTGTCCTTACTACATCTGACTGAAAATACCTGCAGAAAGCAATGGCCACTTTGTCACCTCTAAATTTCATGAGCTCCTCTTGAACCAGCTTTAGCCCATATAGGGAACAGAACTCTGGAACCCATAGTTTCCAGCTTAACCAAGTCGACACAGTGCCTTCCAACATAGGATCTTATGGTTTTATTGGTTTCCCATCATACTGAACATGACGGCAAGAGCAGTTTACTATATCGTGGGATATTCTTCCAAACTAATTTAGAAGAAATTCTAATGAAACATTATTTATTTAACTGTTCTATTACTGTTAAGATGTTTCCCATTTTTCTCTATTACAAACAGTGCTGCAGCAACTCTCTGTGCATACAAATATTTGTCAGTATCTCTGCCATTTCCTGGGAATGGATTCCTAGAAAGGCGATTACTAAATTAAAGGAAGTGAATTTCTATGGAGCTTGATGATTCCTGCCAAACTGCTTTCCAGAAATGATGTATCAGTTTTCATTCCTATTAACACTGGGCTCAGGCCAGCATTGAATATTATATTTTAAATCTTTTCAAAGAGGCATTTCTTGACTATCTCTGATACTGGTGATCATTACTCGCTCAGGAGTTGGATGTAAAATGAGCTAGCTGGGACTGGTGACACCTTCCTTTTACCTCCGTGAGTACCCACACCTTCAGAAGCTGCACTCTTGATGAAAGGGGACAACCTGTTCTGGTGAGGAATCTAGCATCTTTCAGTCAATAACTTGGAAGAAGTATGTTGCTTAACAATTAAATACATCCTCAGTAAACACGTTATGCATAAGAAAAACTGCTGTTCCTATATCAGAAATATAGAAATGGAAATAGAAAGCAAGTGACTTTCCCAGGTGTAGCTAGCAAGTCCCTTACAGAGTCACATTTAGCATTTACTTTCCTGAAATTTTCAATCATGATTTAAGACATTTCAAAGCATCTATATTGTGCCAAAAACTAGATTCTGTATCACACATAGAAAAGCACAAGTTTTGGCTTATTGCTAAAGTGCTAAATCACATTAATTGGTTATTTCCCATCGCAAATATTTGAATTAATAAGGATCTTTCTATCGCACGCAATTTTAAATGATCTTCTTGATTTTCAGTTTTGCTGCAACACAGATGGAAATAAAACAAAATTGTATCATACTGAAGAGACCCAAGGAGAAAACTTCTCACATAGATGATTCTGTGCAGAGAGTGAAGCAGTCTATGCCACATCTTTCCCCAAATTTATATTTGAGCTGAAATGTCATGGTTAGATGGATAATCAGTAATTGGTACAGTGAGAAGAGAAATTAGTTTTGACTTAGCTTCTCTCCAAACTGCAAAGCGTATTTTTATATACAATTTCAAAATGATAATAAAATGATCTAGTTTCCATTGATCAGAATTAGAGGTGTTGAATGTCTGATGACGCTTGCTTTTTGAAATCTTATTTTAGAGTTATCAGACTGTCTGAGATCTTTGGGAAACTTCTGCATTAAGTGAGCCAATTGGCAAATAAACATCCACTGAACATGCATAAAACTATGCAAGGCTGAGCTACAGGGGATGTGGCAGAGATGATCAGTGGTTATCTCAGAGTGGTCTCTCAACCAGCAATGTCAGTAGTACTTTGGAACTGATCAGAAAGGCCCATCTTAGACAGAATGAATCAGACACTCTGCGGAGAGCCTGGGCAGTCGTGTTTTGACAAGCCCCAGGGTATGTGCTTAAGTTTGTTTAAGGACTGCTTACCTCAAGAAACAGCTTAAAACAAACATACATACACAGTCAGCTCTGGAAAAGAGGAAATATTGTGTCAGGAGCATATCAGAAAATTTGAAGAAGCCCTGAAAGAGCAAAGCTGATGTGGTCACATTGGCAGAGGAAACTATAGCCCAAATAATATAGAAAATATATATTAGTAAGGGAATGAGATGTTTTAGGAGGAACTCCAGAAGAGGAGAATACTAGAAATGGCTGGGAGAAAAAAATCAAAGAAATAATATAAGAAAAATTCTCAGAGCCGAATGGTGACACGTTTTCAGATTAAAAGTACCCACAGAATGCTAAGCAGGTTGGAATAGACACATCTTGATGAAATTTCAGACACGAAGGATGAAGAGAAAGTTTCCAGAGAGTGTAGGGGGAAGAAAGATTACTTAAACAGGAGAATCAATGTGGCATCAGACTTCTCATCAAAAACACTGAAGACTAACAGACACTAGGGAATCACTTCAAAATTTTAAGAAAAAAGTATTTTGAACAAAGTATTTAGTTCCTGGAAAAACTAATATTCAAGTTAGAGGACAACAAGAAAATGACAATTTTAAGTGCAAGACAGTCTTGTTGCATTAAAGAATTTACAGAGGGATTAAAGTTTTAAAATATTGAGCCAGTTGGGAAACTGTATTTTAGTTTGAGAGAAATATTTAGATTACTGTCAGAATAATTCTCAATAGAACATTTAGCAAAGTTACACATTTTAAAAATCAAAAGCAAGAATAAAGAGAAAGAGAGAGGAAGAGAAAGAAGGAAGGAAGGAGGGAAAGGGAGGGAGGGAGGGAGAGAGGAAGGAAGGAAGGAAAGAAAGAAAGAAGGAAGGAAGGGAAGAAAGGAAAAGGGAAGGAGGGAAGGAAGGGGAAGAGAAGGAGGGAAGGAAGGGAAAGGGAAGGAGGGAAGGAAGGGATGGGAGGGAGGGAGGAGAGAAGGAAGGAAGGTAGGAAGGAAGGAAGCAAAAGTTAGGAACAAGTTCAGATTCAGCAGCTTAGTTAAGAAGCAGAGAAAATTTATTAACTCTGATATCCATTTAGTGGCTTATGTGAAACGAGCCAGTTTTGATGTCCAGTTTCTTCCACTTAGAATTTTGGTTTTTACATATGCAGCAAGTGTGGCAAGTGCTGCATCCTTGTCCTCCCTTTCATGGCAAAAGCAGAGGGCAAAAAACAGATGGACTTCCCTACAGCTTTGTCATTGTCACCAGAAGGACATATAGTCTCTCATAGGAAACCTGTCTGGTTTTCTTGTGAGAGACTATATGCAGTCTTCCTTCATTTATGGAATTGAGGGACAGGAAAGGTACTGTTTGTCCCATGCCTCAGTAGAGTGCTGGCTTCCTCGCATACCCCACGTAGAACAGCTGGTTGTGCTTGCTCTGTCTCCCTGACTCCAGCATGCAGAGAATGTACAACTCAGCCATTCATTGACAGTAGTTTTTTGACCCTGAAATATGTAAATAGAAGGATGGTCCAAAGTAATCATGAAGTAATCCTCTCATAAAAGTAGTAACAGCTAGCTTTGTGTACAGAGAGATTTCACATAATTCTGATGCAAGCTTCACAAACAGTCTCATGAGGTGAGAAAGATATAATTATTATACGTTTTTCACAGAAGAATAATTTGAGGCTCAGCAGATTAAGTAAAACATCCAAGAACATTCAGCAAGTTAGCCAGTTTGTCTCCCTCAGTAAGCACTTTCTGGGTGTCAGAACCTGCTGTTCTGAACACACCTTTTAAAAAGGGAGGTGAGTCCTGCAATGGGGAATTTCTGGGCTAGCAGAGGGAGACGGGTGGTAAACATGTGAGGACATAGCAACAAAGATAATTTTAGGTGCGGGAGATTGCCATGAAGAGGATAAAATAGGTCAAGTTGCAGAGGATGACTTGAGCTGTGGTGGGAGGGGGGCTGCTGCTTCAGCTCAGGTGAAGTTGGGGAAGTTCTCTGGATTGAGATCTGAATGTTGAGAAGGCCTGAGAGCACTGGGAAGAGAGCCACCCTAGCAGAGGAACAAGCCCCTTGAGACAGCAATGAACTTGGCATGTTCAAGGGGTAAAAAGCAGACCAATGTAGCTGGAACGCAGGGAACAAAGACAAGGCTGGTAGGAGACAGGGTCCAAGAGGTAGGAGGAAGCCAGTCACGTAGAACTTTATGGGCCATGATGAGTTTTGGTTCGGGTTTTATTCTAAGTGTAATGAGAAGTTTGTTTATTTGTTTTTTGAAACATCTTTACTAAGGTATATTTTACAGATTATAAATTCAACTGTTTTGAGTGTGCAATTCAATGCTTTTTGTAATTTGAGGAGAGCAACCATCACCATAAATAAGTTTTAGAACATTCTTATCCTTCCAATAAGATCCTTCAGCCCACTAACAGTTATT
Source organism: Plecturocebus donacophilus (assembly GCA_004027715.1). Taxonomy (NCBI): domain Eukaryota; kingdom Metazoa; phylum Chordata; class Mammalia; order Primates; family Pitheciidae; genus Plecturocebus; species Plecturocebus donacophilus. The sequence goes on from PVKP010030728.1 coordinate 18,469, forward strand.
ACTTTTTCCATGCAACTGTTAATCTACATTCTGCCTCTCTAAATTTGCCTTTTCTGGACACTTCTATAAATAATATCATACAATATATGAACTCTGGTGTCTGGCCTCTTTCACCAGGCATAACGTTTTTGAGGTTAGGTAGCATGTGTTAGTAGTCTGTTGTTTTATATTGCTGAACAGTTCTCCATTGTACGGATATGTTACAATTTGTTTATCCATTTTTCTGTTGATGAACAGGTAGGTTGTTTCCAGGTTTTGACTATTGTGAATAATGAGTGCTGCTAGGAACAGTTGTGTACAAGTCTTTATGTGGACATGTTTTCTTTCATTCCTCTTGGATACATACCTATAAATGTAATTGCTGGGTTATAGAGGAGTTTCAGACACTGCCAAACTGTTTTCCAAAGTGACTGCACCATTTTATGTTCTCACCAGGAATGTATGAAGCTTCTCATTTCTCAATGTACTCACTAACATTTGTTGTCTGTTGTATTTATGGTGACCATTCTAGTGGGTATGTGACTATATCCCACTGTGGACTGAATATGCATTTCCTTAATGACTAATGAGGTTGATTGTCTTTTTATGTCCTCCATTAGCAATGGAAGAGTTGGAAGCAGGGAAAAAGATATGATATGTTTTGTGCTCTGAAGACCAATCTGGTTGCTAAATAGCAAATAGACTATGGGCAGTTGGCTAATTAGCAGAAGGTTGCTATAATCCAGAGGGAGATAATAAGGTCTTAGACTTGGGTTATGATAATGGAGGTGAAGAGAAGGAGTTTGAATAGAGATGCATTATGAAGGTAGAGCCAACAGAAGTGGCTGATGGATTGGATGTGGGATGGGGCAAGGAGAGGTATTTAGGCAAACAACTGGGTAGGTAGTGGTGCCATTTTTTTGCCAAGGAGAAGCTGACGGAGGAGTAAATGTGGTGACATTGGGGTTCGTAAACAATACCTATTTGATCACACTACGTTTTCAACATCTATTAGACGTACAGAGGAAATGTTGAATATGTAATTAGGAGCTTAGCGTAGAGTTCTGGGTGAGAGATAGAAATTTGAGTCATCAGCATATAAAGGAAATTTAAAGCTTTAGGACCCAGGGAGAGAGTGTGGAGAAAAAGAGAATGGAGTGAATGAAACCCCAGAGGCATTTTGAAAAAGTTGCTTATGGAGATCAGAGGGTAAGGCTGAAAATTGGAAAATTAGGATTGAGGTAAGGTTGGGCTAAGGGAAGCATCTAGAAATATGTTCATTTGACCGTACTGTCCATGATACAGACAATAACCACATGTGGTTAAATGACCATTTGAAATGTGGCTTGTTGAATTGAAATGTAAGTACAAAATGCATCTGAATTTTAAATACTTAGACAATAACAGAAAAGTAAATTCTCATTAGTAATTAGTGAAATGATATTTTAGATATACTGGGTTAAACAGTTACTAAAATTAATTTCACCTATTTGTGCTTTTAAAAACGTGGGTACTAGAACATTTAAAATTGCATATGTGGCTCACATTATGTTTCTTTTGGACGGTGCTAGTCTACGATATTCTACCCACAGTCTCATCCTGGTTTTCCAGAAACATCTCTGTGGCACATCAAGACCTCCTGCATAGGACCTTGAACTTATATAAGAATTCTGTATTTCCTTCCTTCTCACTGCTGCACTTGACTATCAAAAAAATTTTTTTTAAAGAATTCTGTAGATATTTGCTACAAGCCTTTCTTAAGGTGCTGCTAGGCATAGATGACACCCACGACCTAAAAGAACAGTGTCAGTGTCTTGGGTATTTTGGGTATGTGTTTACATTGTGCAGATAGACCAATATTTTAGGAAAGACAAAGCCACATGGATCATCTGACAGTTGTTGAGCTGGGAAACTACTGTTAAAACAGAGATACCATATCCATGATATTTGTAAGACTAACGTGTCCTTGCTGGCTATAAAAAAGTTCAATCAAATAAATCCCTTCTTCCATCTGGTTAAAAACAACTTGATTAAATGAAGAGAAACTTAATTGTTTTAATAAGGTCACCATATGAGTTAGAAATGACTTGATTTTTTAAAAAATTTTATCATCTTTGAGATTCTTTACATACAATAGAAAGCAGTTTTTCATCAAGTTCTTGTCCTATTGCTATTATGGCAGACTTTCCCTTCAGAAATAAGAATTCCCTTCGGTTAGAAATCATAGAGGCAAACTGTACAGATACAAGGTGCTGAGACTTCTTCACTCTTTTCCCTCACCCCAGTGAATGAAGTCATTTGAACAAAGTAATTCCCTCAAAGGATAGAGTTACACAGCTTTTTATGTTTTACATGACAGATGATTGGGCAGATATCATATATAACCCTGTGGGAGTTTTTGCAGTCTCAATATAGAAGTTTCTCTAGTGCTTCTGATTAAAATACAAAATCAAGACATATAGTAACAGCTCATCCACGGTTACTTCAACAGTTCAATGAAGGACTGGAGGCTGAGTTTTGTGTAGGTTGTCAGAAAATGGAAGCTAGGGCAGGGCACAGTGGCTCTTACCTGTAATCTCAGCACTTTGGGAGGCCAAGGAAGGAGGATTCCTTGACCCCAGGAATTCAAGACCAGACTGGGCAACATAGCAAGGCCTTGTTTCTACAAAAAAAAATTTAACATTAGCTGGATATGGTGGTGCACCCATGTAGTCCCAGCTACATGGGAGGCTGAAACAGGAGGCTCATCTGAGCCCAGGAGGTCAAGGCTGCAATAATCTGTGGTTGTGCCATTGCACTCCAGCCTCGGTGACACAGCGAAATCCTGTCTCAAAAAAAAAAAAAAAAAATGAGAGTCAGGAAATATGATTAATCTGCCATATTGATCCAGGTTTCTAGGTGGACATTTCTATAAGGCTAGATCCTGTCTGCCCTACATGTGGAAGTTCTCTGAGATTTTAGTACCTTTCTCAGACAAACTTTTGGAAGAAGTATAACTTTTCTGGATGTAGAATACAAAAGTTGTTCATTTACTGCCCTGGTTTCATGTATGACAACCTTTTCCATTTTAGTTTGCTGCATCCCTTTTAGAGTTCTACCTTCTATTAATATTTGTAACTGCCCTTAATATTGTATTATTTTGTATGTTACAGAAACACAGTTAACATAAGGAGGAGAGGGTTCAAATTTCTGTCACTTAATTTTTGAAGATCTTGAAAAGAAATGGTTCTTTTATTTAGTTCAGGACTGAAGGTAGGGGGCTTTTGAAAACATGCTGCTGGGCTCCTGAGAGTAAAACTTATGTCAGCAACACCTTTATATGTTCAATATATTTTAAGGGGAAGAGAGATCATTAAAGAAAGAAAGTGGTCATGCTCTTCAACTCTATAGTCCTGGGAACCACTCACAGGAATAATAGCATTCCAGCCAGGGTGATCAGAGCAGATATGGCTAATAGATTTCAACCTGAGTTGAAATAATACATGATTGATAGGGGCTGCCTGCAGCGCAGCTGTGTTGGAAAGGATTTTGAGGCCACATCTGGGTTCATAGGACAAAGCGTGATTAATGATGTCTGCCATGGTTGTGAGAGGAGGTAGTGGTGGTAGCCACGCCATATATTTTTAATCCCTGAATGATAATCTTCTGATGAATAGAACTGTTCATCCATGAGGTTTCCAGATTACAGTTAGAAGATTATGGGCATATTCAGACAGCGTGGAGATAACATGATAATTCTATTTGTGCTGATTTTATTCAACTTGTAGTCAGAATGATTTCCTGACTTGCCAGAACCAGTAAATTGGAGAATAAAGTATGTAATATCTGTATTCCCACTGCTTGGCTTAAACTTAAACACAGGACCATAATGCATCCCAATACAGGCGCAAATAGGATGTTACACAGAAAATGGGATATTAGGCTGTTTGAATTATCATTTTAATAAAAATTTCGTGTTCTAGAAGGTAGGGATGAATTCTTTTTTACTTGCCTTATTTTATGCTTTGTTTAGTCAACACAGAAAAATGTAAAGAAGAGAGTAATATTTATCTATAATGCCTCTGCCAGAGATAAATATTGCTAATATTTTAGTGTGGAAACTTCTAGAGTCTTTGCTGTATATATGTTTAAATTTGTTGGGATGATACTATAGATCCTGTTTTAAGCTTGAAACTTAGACTTCCTTCTAAGTTAATAAATATGACTGCATTATAGTATTTAATGGATCAATAATACCATAACTTTGATGAATACCCTTGTATGTAAATATTTGTTCACTAATTATTTTCTTAGCATAATTTTCTATAAAAGCATTTGCTAGGTCAAATTTATAAATTTTTGTTTTTTATTTTAAGGGCTTTGATGCTATCTTCCAAAACAGTATTAGCAATATACTTGTTAACTCTTGAAGGGTGTGACATAGAAAGCCCAATGCAGTTGCTAAGCTTGCTACTCTGAGAGGACAAGACAGCCTGAATTGCCCCCATCCACACACCCACACAGTCTCTTTCTCTACTCAATGATATTACATATCATGATTGTGGAGACCATAATAATTCAAAACTGTGGCAGCCAATTCAGAAGCAGGCATGTGCACCTGGAGCCCTATGGAGTGGAATCGGATAAGATCGCAGCAGGTTGGTTGATTCTACAGGCTAAGCATAGTTCCAGCTGTCCCAAGACTGCTGAGCTCTCCCGAGGAACCAAGCAATTCTGCCTTGTACTTCCTAGGACTTGCTGGGTTCATGTCGACAGATTATGCAAATCCCCTGCTTCCTTCTGTTGATTAATCTCTGAGGTTACCTGCAAGCCTGTGGAGTTTGGCAGACTGGGGAATGGAGAGCTGAAGTCTGGAGGAAGACTGGACTTCAATTTTCTGGGAGTGCTTCCCCTCAGAATGGACATTCTAAGAAGGGTGGAGTTAGTGACCTCCTTCAAGGAAGGCTCCCACTGTCAATGGGTCAATTTTATTCTATCTAAATGTCTTTTCTTTTCTTTCTTTCTTTTATATTTGTACAAATTTAAAGGCTACAAGTATGGTTTATCACTCCTGAGGTAAGACATATCTATTTTTATCCCATTCCATCGTTTTATTTTTTCTGTATTTGACCTTCAAAAAGTCCCCTTTGTCATTTGTGGCATCTGAACAAGTGTTCAGTGTTGTGTATAAATATCAAAATAAATCACTCATACATCATAGTTAGCAGTATTTATAAAAAGTAGGAAATTAAATCTTAAATAATCTGTGCCTACACAATTTAGGGGAAAAAGTTGTTTCTGTTTCATTTTCAAATAATAGAATCAATATTTAGTGATTCTAACTTCAGAGGTTTCATTCTCCCTATAAATTGTTGTGTTGGTATCTTTTTAAAACTAGTAACTAGAGCAACTAGGGCAACTACCTCTGCACATTGGAATGAAGAGTGAGCTAGAAGGCGTGATAGAAGACTGTGAGCTCATGATTTGCAGGGCGAATTTCCAAACACAGCCAGTCTGGAATGAACAGTCATTATCAGTGGTAATGGAGTTTAATTTCTGACCTAGAAAATCCACTTTGAAAACACACACACACACACACCCTTCCCAAGAGACTAGAAAAAGAGTGAAAATTTTCAAATTCCATTTGTTGGCCGGGCATAGTGGCTCAGGCCTGTAATCCCAGCACTTTGGGAGGCCGAGGCGGGTGGATCACCTGAGGTTGGGAGTTCGAGATCAGCCTGACCAACATGGAGAAACCTTGTCTCTACTAAAAATACAAAAATCAGCTGGGCATGGAGGTGCATGCCTGTAATCCCAGCTACTTGGGAGGCTGAGGCAGGAGAATCACTTGAACCCAAGAGGTGGAGGTTGCAGTGAGCTGAGATCACGCCATTGTACTCCAGCCTGGGCAAAAAAAAAAAAACAAAAAAAAAACATTTGTTTTCTTTTTTCTTTCTTTTTTTTAATTTAATTTATTTATTTATTTATTTATTTATTTATTTATTTATTTATTGAGACGGAGTCTCACTCTCACTCTGTCACCCAGGCTGGAGTCCAGTGGTGCAGTCTTGGCTCACTGCAATCTTCACATCCTGGGTTCAAGTGATTCTCCTGCCTCAGCCTCCTTAGTATTGGGATTACAGGCTCCCGCCACCATGCCTGGCTAATTTTTGTATTTTTAGTAGAGATGGAGTTTCACCATGTTTACCAGGCTGGTCTCGAACTCCTAACCTCAAGTGATCCACCTGCCTTGGCCTCCTAAAGTGCTGGGATTACAGGCATGAGCCACCAGGCCCAGCCCCATTTGTTTTCTAAAAACATATTTTAAAAATTTTAATTCCTTATTATCAAGCTATAAATAGATTTGTTTCCTTTCTCAATATGTGTGGACTATGCTATATTGTTTGGAATTGTGCCATTTAATTTGATGTCTTCTTACAAACATTTTTTAGTTTCATTAAATCTTCTTCAAAAATGTCACTTTTAATGACTGTATAGTTTTCCACAAAAAGAGATATCAGATTAATTTGACCAATTTCCAAATTATTTCTTTTTTATTATAATAAATTCTATAGTAGAAATCTGTGTACATAAATCTTTCTATGCATTTCTGATTCTTTTCTTAGGATAAAAATTAGAATTGAGTCAGTCTGAAGAATTTTATCCCATTTATATTTTAACTTATTTTTAAAAATTGAGATTACATTATATATATACTGTCACTCAGATTTTTCACTCGGCAAATTGTGGGCATTGTTCCATGTCATTATTTATTGAAAACATGATGGTCTGTTTTAGGGGCCACATGATAATGTACCTTTTGAATATGCCATTACTGATCCTTTGTTAAAGCCATTTCTTATTATTAAATAATCCAGTTTTTTCTACTTTTTTGATGTTATAAATATTACCATTGTGGACATCCTTGACACATACTTTATTTCATTAAGAAAACGTTCTATCACCAAGCTTCAGTAATTATCGGCATATAGCTAATCTTGTTTTGCCTATAACTTCCAAATCTCCAGTTCCCAGTGGATTATTTTGAAGAAAATAGCCCAGGACATTTTTGTTTCATAAGGTACAATAGGAAAGTGATCATTTGGGGGCAAATAACAGCATTACGGGGTCTTTTTGTTGGACATATCTAAAGTTTTTAACTCAGTAATTTCTTAGAAAAGTGTTAGAAGGCTCACAAGAAGTAGAAAACAACATTGTTTTAAAAATGTTGTTTTCAAGTAAACATACTGTTCTTAATTTTATATTAGTACATTTTAGGTTTTGCCCAATTGTCTGAAAAAAAAGGAGTCATCATTAGGATATTCTGTCCAAAGACTGTTTGAGGTAGAGAAAGTAATTGTTGCCCTTCCTAAACAAATGTTACCTTCTGAATATCCATAAATGGTAAAAAGAGAAAATGCTAAAAATAACTAGAAGACATATTTCCTTTATAAACTGTATAAAATTTTCTGTACTTTCACTGAATGCTTTTAGTGCTGCATGTAGGAAGAAAGAGAGTGAATGTGTGGTTCAAGGAGGAGAAAACCTGTTCATTGTGATTCTCTAGAAATGCAGTAACAGACTTTTTAGAGAGTGGGGTATCATGTACCCACCCACTCTGAGCTGTGTGAGGGAGACTAACACTATAAACACATCCCTAAAATATTTAAGTATGTCAGAGATCAGGTATGAGTAACAGACACTCCTTGTCCTTAGAATCTAGCTGTATTATCTCTGCACAGAAAATCGTCCGCCCCTTTCTCATTCATACTCACCAGCTTCCTCATAGAAGCTCCTTCCTTAGTCAATAAATATGTATTCATTACTCACAGAGGATCCAACAAGATGTTAAGTCTCGCTTTTACATCTTTCCATTCACAGTACTATTAGATCAAAATTATTTTTTCCAAACATAGGACCAGTATTTCCTTAGTTCCATTTTTGAAATCATCTGTCTGCTTCCTCTTTTCTTCCCTCACTAACTTTAAGCCCTTTGGTCTCTCTTTGAAGCAGTCGTATTCAGCCTTCTTTTCTTCTCTCGTTTTCTTATTTACCTATCCCACATTTTTTTATTTTCAACATTATGTTCTCAACTTTGCTCTATTTTCAGGCTCCCATCTAAGATTTGAGTGACTCTTACCATATCAACCGCTCTCCCTTTACATCCTGGTAATAAATAAATAAATAAATATAAATAAATAAAAACAAAGCAAAATAAAAGCAATAAAGAATACTGTCAAGGCCAAGCATTCACCCCTAAAATGATTGCCTTGCTTTTCTGCTAGTGTAAAGTTAGCACTACTAAGGTAACCTTATTTTATATATCTTTATTAAGAATTGTAAGTTCTAACCAGAAAAGGTAACTTTGGAAAAGCTTTGCTTTGTGACCCCAGACTATTTGGAAAGCAATTTTACATATGAAATCATGATTCAGGATTGATTGCTCAAAGCAGAATGAGAGACTTGAAGAAATGGCAAGAACTTCTAGTTTGGGGAAGAGAATGTCCTGGGATACTCGTGCTATAATTGCAGAGGAAATATCAATTTCCACTAAGATTTGTGGAAATTTGGAAAGTGGGTGGGGAGGGAGAGGAACAAGAATGTGTTCTCAAAAGAAGAGAGCTAGAATTTGTGGAGAATTGCTTTATTAGTAGCCTAGAAAAGTAAGTGGTTACAGGAATGTTCCATAATCAGAAATAGACAAACATTTATCAATAAGGGAAAGTGATCCAGAAATTTAAGGTTTGGATCTTGGGAGGATAAAGGGTAAGTTAGCTGTAATTAAACTCAGAATAAACCCAGGATTAAATTAAGCAGTGATTAATAACAAGGATTAATAACAAGGATTATGAGAAAGGAAGATGAAATTGTATCAAGTATCTGACAGTTCTTTAAAGTCTATCCTAATTATATGTCCTGTTTAAACAGAACAATTAGTAATACTAATAAATATTTGTGCTTGTCTTAATAAAGAATTTTGCTTTCATGTACAGAAGAACAATTACAGAGGAAAACATACTAATCTTTCTCATTTAATAATGCTTATGGCACTATTGCCGAGGCAGATCTAATTACACCTACATAAACAGGACTGCAGGGAAGTTCACACGGCAGCTGGGCGGAGCCCACAGCAGCTCAGCAAAGCCTCTGCAGGCAGACAGGGACTGAGCTGCCTCCTTGCTGGGCAGGGCAGCCCTGAAAAGAAAACAAAAGGCAGCAGCACACCGGAAACTCATAAATAAAGCCC
>PVKP010030729.1:0-27663 GCA_004027715.1 Plecturocebus donacophilus
GCAGGCCTGCTCGAGGAGGTAACAGCCTGTTTTCTTGGAGCTCTCTTTGTCAAAGGGGGCAGAGGGAAACTAGGGTGGTACAGGGTAAGGCATACGGAGATAGCAGAGTATAAATGCTGCAATTGGGAAAAAGTAGCTCTAAAGTGTGCTGTATCTGTGAGCTTGTTCCTATTTGCTATATCTACAGAACTGTTATAAAGGTGGGAACCCCAGCACTATATCGTACTACTTAAAATACCACATATAAAAATGTAAGATTATTGTAACTGCCTTTAGGAAGCATAAGAGCAAAATGAGAACTTTGAGAAGAAAATGGAATCAATTGCTTTTAAACTTAGCTGACTAACAAATTGCATTCTTCTTCTTTTTTTTTTTTTTTTTTTTGAGATAGAGTCTCACTCTGTCGCCCAGGTGGGAGCACAGTCACGCAATCTCACTGCAACCTCTCCCTTTCAGGTTCAAGTGATTCTCGTGCCTCCGCCTCCCAAATAGCTAGGATTACAGGTGTAGGCTACCAAGCAATTTTTTCTATTTTACTAGAGACAGGGTTTCATGGTGTTGGCCAGGATGATCTCGAACTCCTGGCCTCAGGTGATCCGCCCGCCTCTGCCTCCCCAAGTGCTGGAATTATAGGCGTGAGCCACCGCACCCAGCCACAAATTGCATTCTTGACAAAATTTTGTTAAGTTTATGTTTTATGAGTTGGATCTGGTTTTCAGGTTTGAGAAGAGGGCTTGATAATGTCTTTTAATTGGATTCTTGGGACTTCTAGAGCTGTGATGTTCGGTATGGTAATCAGTAGCCATGTGTGGCTACTTAAATAATTAACACTAAATTTAAAATTAAGTTTCTCCTTTAAGTGCTCAGTGACCACATGTGACTAGTGGCAACCATATTGGGCTCTGCAGGTGTACAACATTTTCATTATCATGCAAAGTTCTGTTGGACAGTACTAAAGAAAGTAACCTATGAAATATAAGAAATTTAGTATTTGGCCAGACTGACGAATAGGCATTTTAGGGAGGAGACTTAGAGGCCATTTGTCTAGAATCAACATAAATATGGATTCACCATGGTTTAAAGCTAAATGGGATCTTTAAAATTATAGATTTACCCCTTTCTTTTACAGATGAAGAAAGTGGGGGCCCAAGAGATTGATTCTCTTAAGATCAAACAAGTAATTAATGGCAGAGCTAAAACTAGAACCCAGATACCTGTTCTTTCTATTGCACCATAGTATTAGCCTCCCCTTCCCAATTAGGAACAGCAAGGAAAATTTGAACTAAAATTTGCCTCACAGGGTCCTAGCAACTGTGGAGTCAGCTGCATCCTCCAAAGAAGAATTTATCCCTAATATTTTTGACGTTTATAGTTTTTTCGTGACAGTCTTATAGCATGTTGATGGAAACTTCTGGAAATGTAAAAATCATACTTTCCCAAGAATGGAGTGTTGATTTTGACAAACTTCTGGGAAATGTCAGGGAATGCTAGGAGACATTTAATGCAAGACATTGCTATCCATTAGTTCCCGATATTGCTGGATTTGGAAGAAGAAATGTCTTGCTACATAAATCTACATAGTAAGAATACCATGGTACTGGGTGGAGAAAAGTTTTTATTTGGTGCAGTATAAGAAAAGCTATACCCAAAGCAGGAGAACATGGTTATAATCCCTTTAGGTATATAACAATGTTACCTTGGGTATTTTAATATCTCCTTAGGCTTTGATTGAATCATCTGTAAAATAGGAATATATTTTTTGTGTCTACCTGAAGTCTTAGAATTCGATCAAATGACATCTTGAAGTCATAAAGTCTGTAGGCATAGGTCTATGATTCCCATTATTCCCCTAAGTCTGCCCCCCTGCCCCCAGTAGCTATCCATATTTGCTTCCAGGTTGGTATCAAAGGTTTTTTGGGGATCTCTGAAGAACTTTTATCGATGTAGTCTTATATTAATGCACAGTACATTGGCTGGGCATGGTGGCTTATGCCTGTAATCCTAACACTTTGAGAGGCCAAGGCAGGCAGATCACCTAAGGGCAGGAGTTTGAGACCAGCCTCACCAACATGGTGAAACTCTGTCTTCTCTACTCAAAAATGCAAAAATTAGCTGGATATGGTGGCATGTACCTGTATTCCCAACTACTAGGGAGGCTGAGGCAGGAGGATTGCTTGAACCCAGGAGACGGAGGTTGCACTGAGGCAAGATCGCGTCACTGCACTCCAGCTTGGGCAAAGAGTGAGACTCTGTCTCCAAAAAATAAAAAAAAGGACATAGTTCAAAATTACATAGTTCAATGAATGACAAACTATCTTATAAGACCATTAGATATTCTGTAATTAATGACCACAGCATCCTTTGTGGTCAGTGTTAGACATATGCTATAAAATATTTACACAGTGTGTATTTGATTATATTATTTTTTATGTATTATAAGTTATATAATATATAAATATAGTAATTTTTTATGGCCGGGCTGTGGTGACTCACACCTGTAATTCCTTCACTTTGGGAAGTTAAGGCAGGTGAATCACTTGAGGTCAGGAGTTTGACACCAGCCTGGCCAACATGGTAGAAATCTCATCTCTACTAAAAATGCCAAAATTAGCCGGGCTTCATGGCATATGCCTGTATTCCCAGCTATTTGGGAGGCTGAGTCGGAATCACTTGAACCTGGGAGGTGGAGGTTGCAATGAGCTGACATTGCACCACTGCACTCCAGCCTGGGTGACAGGGCAAGACTCTGTTTGAAAAATAAATAAATTTAAAAAATTAAAAAAAAGACGTATACTATAAGAGACATCAATAAAAGCTATATACTCAACTTAGTTCCTTTCCTGTTTGGCGTGAACATGTTTAAATACCATTCTCTCCTCAACAGATTTGACATATAGGACTCTAAAGCTACTTCAAGATCCAATTTCCTATTGGATTCCAGACAAAATTTATTTTGTTATCATTCTAGAGCAAGCAGTTTTAGTCTCTCCTTGGAAATTATGGTTATTTGTTTTTCATTCTTCTACTTGGAGTAGTTTTATTTTACTTAGGTAACCCTATGAACCTTCACGGAGAATATTTCAAGGGAATTAAGACCTCTTCCAAATGAGTTATCCATACCTGGTAAAAATAATTAAGGAGAAGTCTTTGATTAAGATATGATGACTATTGTAGCATACCTATCCTTTCTTTATTTTTCAAATTATTACTGATGAGCTTTTAATATGACAGTGAAAATAATGTAGTAGTAAGCATGTTGGTAGTGATAATAGTAATTCTGGTCATGGTAGTAGCAGCAAATGTGTGCCAGGTTCTATTCTAAGTACCTTACATGGGTTTGCATTTAATCTTCACAACTCTGTTAATATATCTGTATATATCTATTACAACTGCTAATATCTTCATTATATAAGAAACTTAGGTTTAGAGTGCCAAAATAATATCCATGATCACCTAGTGAGTAAGTTGAGGAGCCGTGGTATAAACCCAGGCAGTATGATTTTTATGCCAGAGTACTTTATCACTACACTATACCTGTCAAAAGATACTTTAGGTCTTTTATTATTATTTATTGTGACTTTCAAAATATTCACTGGTTATTTGCTGGATATATTGCACAGCTTTTTTTTGTTTTTTTTTTGTTTGTTTGTTTTGTTTTGTTTTGAGACAGGCACTCCCTCTGTCAGCCCGGGCTGGAGTGCAGTGGTGCAATCATGGCTCACTGCAGCCTTGACTTCCTGGGCTCAAGCAATTCTCCCAGCACAACTTCTTGAGACAAAATTTGTCCGTTTATAGTGTGTGAAGGGGCAGTATAAACTTCAGAGGCAAAGAGTGCAAAGTATATCTGTGAAATAATGCTTAATTCTCTGTAATCAATTACTTGAATGTCACTGATTGTGTAATCTCAGTATCATAACAAATACAAAGAAAAATTCTTCCTGCCTTCCAGGAAACATAGTAGATAGAGATGGTAATAAAAAGACCTTGTCATCTGAATTCCTTTTCATGTTACTAAACTGCGAGTGTTAGCCTAGTTTTATCTGGTGCCAGAAGGCCAGGGGATAGATGAGAAGCCATGGCCTCCATTATTGTTTTAAAGTTTTTATTTCTGTTTTGTGAGACTGTATCTCTCTTCTTTGCATAACAATGAAGAATCCTGTAGCATTCAGATTCATGGAAGGTTGCAATGCTTCTCAGAAAAATTAAGGATTGTGGAGTGTGGGCTTGCTCTACCTAGGGGTCAGCAATATTTTTCTAAAAAGGGACAGTTAGTGAATATTTTGGCATTTGCAGGCCATGCTATCTCTGTTGTAATTACTAAACTCTACTCTGTGATTCCAATAAAACTTTATTTACAAAAATGTTGCAGGCCAGATTTGGCCCAAGATCATGGTTTGCTGACCAGCTGGTCTAGAATTTAGAAAGTATTATAGAAGGACCTAGTCTCTACTGAAAAGGTAGTATGTCCTCAACACAGCTATAAGTTAGGCACATGACTTCCATGAGCCTTGGAATGCCCATCTGAGATAAAGAAAAATGAATGAAAATGTTCCTTGAAAAACATTTGCAATCCAAGTACTGGAATTTATGGGTTTTATTTTTATATATATTTTCTTAATTAGTAAAACTCTCATATATTGACACAGGTTACAGAATAATATGTGTGATATTCATAGTATATAGTTTTTTATAGTTTTATAGTATGTAAAACTATATATAGTTTGTATTGTATATATACATAAAATCTGGACATATATGCAGTAAAATAAAAATGGGATTATCTCCATGTGGTGGAATTTTAGTTGATTTTTGTTTTTATATTTTTGAATGTTTTTTTCCCCTAGGCAAAAAAAATAGTGTGATTTCTCATGTGTTATTTCAAATATTTAAGATTCCAAGTCAGGTAAAATCTTCCTGATCTTACCTACCAGGTTTTACTAGTTCTATTTCTCTCATTCAAAAAAAAAAAAAAAAAACTCTCTAGAGTAGGCAGTAGCATAAGGGAGCTTGAACCTTTTTTCTTCCACTGTGCCTTCTATCCTGTATGCAAAGAAGAGGTAACGGTCAAGAATTCAGTACAATAGTCATGCTGTATGTTTTGCACGTAGAAATGGCGTATGAGTAGGTTTGCTGGTAATTCAGACAGGACCTCATGGGAAGTTAGTTCTCACCAATTCCAATATCTGGACTACAGCTTTAGTTTTGGGACTTAATTTTTTTAGTTCACTCAGAGGAGAGGAATAGTATGTATGTATATATGAATATATATAGACTTTGGAATGGTAGATGCTCATGTAAAATAATAATAAATATTACACAAACTGTTAAAATAAGAAAATACCTTTTTTGAGGGGGAGGAGGTCCCTAGCCTGCTGCTGGGTGGGGAGAGAGGGTTAGCACCATTAGGACACAGGGTGGGAGCTCTGCCACAGCCCATGATGGGCACTGAGGTCTCTGTTGATCTGTGCATCCTGATGCGATCAGCGGTGGATGACCCGCTGATGGCCTCAGGAAGTATTGCCATGGCTGGGCGGAAGGCACAAGTGGCAGCACTGGGTCTGGACAGTGGGCAGCTGGCAGCAGCCCATTAGGTGCAGCATCTCACAGAATCCAAAGGACAGGCAGTCCCGCTCACAGTGGGGAGACTGAACAGGCTCACAGTCCTCGGTGAGGAGAGGAATGTATTAAGGAAATATGCAAACCTACCAAACTGTAGTATATTGACACATGTATTGGAATTCTAATTTGCTAATTTACATTGAGGGAAAAATATGAGTATTAAAAACATTGCCTTGTTGGGGACTTCTGCTTTAAGCTATGGCATATTTTATTTTATGCAAAATCTCCCACTGAGAATAACTAGAAAAAACTGGATAAATATAAGAAAAAAGTTTTTGAAGGTACTGGACAGTTATGAAGCAAGTGAGAACTTGAGGGATCAAGATCCTGGAGAGAAGGAAACCTTAAAAGGGTGAACCCAACATTTGGCTCTGCTTTTCCCCTTAAGGTATTTGCTGATTAGTAAAGCAGTGACTATGAGCCTGAGAAACTGAACGAGACTTTGGTAGTCTCATGGGACTCAGGGAACAATTGGAGTTTAGAAAGAGAGCCCCGAAGATACGCCAGAATTTCCTCTAGAACCACTGAAGGGCTACATTCTAAGAGCTTACCAGAAATAGACCAGCCCTTGAAAAGGACTGAAACCTAGCTTCCAATCAGCTCAGTCTCAAAGTGGATTAAGGTATTGCCTTAGCCTCCTGGTTCTTAAAGTGTGGCCCTCAGATCAGCAGTATCATCTGAACTAATTAGAAATGCATATTCTTAGACTCCTACACCAGACCTGCTGAATCAGGACCTCTGGTGGTGTGGTACTCAGAAATTTGTATTTCATAAGCCCTCGAAGTGGTTCTGATAAAAGTGAAAGTTTTAGAACCACTTCCTTAGCCTAACTGCCAGGGGAAAGAATATCCTCTCTGAAGGATGGCAACAACAGGGTAATGAGTTATCACTCACTACTTTTTTTATTAAATATCCCTGATGTTAATTTAAAAATTAGCATATATACCAAGAAATAAGAGTTGCCAAAAGACCAAAAGAAAAAATAGACAATAGACAGGTCCAGATACTGATATTATCAGATATGGACTTTAAAATAATTGCAATTAATATGTTCAAGAAAATAGATAAGAGGTGGAGATTTTCACCAGAGAACTGCAGTCTATTAAAAACAATCAAATGGAAATTCTAGAACTGAAAAATAACTGAAATCAAAAAACTCAATTGGTGAGTTTGCAGTAGTAGACCAGCTAAAGAAAGGATTAGTGAACTGAAAGACTGGACAGTAGAAAATATCCAGAATAAAGCACAGAGAGATAAAAGGATGGAAAATACAGAAAAAGTATGATAAATCAGTGGAACATGGCCAGAAAGGTCTAACATAAGTGATTGGAGTCCCAAAAGAAGACAGGAACTAGCTGCATTGTTCATGGAACACTGTTTTTACTTCAAAGCATTACTGATGGTCAAACAATGGCTATTCACACCTGAGTAATTTGGCATGCATTTTCTTGAAAATAAAGTCTATCCATTGAGTATTTGTTGCCAATTAAAAATTTAAACTTTCAAGCAGAAATTAGAATTTTAGAAAACTTACATGCCATTGTTAAGTAATATTGATAGCTTCCCAGTATTTAAAGACTGTTGTAACATCAAAGGTGATGTTAAATAATTTATTTTTACTATTATTATATAATACAGTATGTCAATATTGGGAAGATCTGCACAATCATGCATGACTAAGAAGATTCTTTCAAAGCACTAGTTAGACCACAGGATTTCAATGTAACAGAATATGAAAAATATATTAATATGTTTTAGAACAGCGTTCCGCAACCTTTTTGGCACCAGGGACTGGTTTCGTGGAAGACAATTTTTCCATGGACTGGTGGGGGCATGGGGGGTGGGGGATGGTGATGGTTTGGGGATAAAACTGTCCTACTTCAGATCATCAGGCATAAGTTAGATTCTCATAAGGCATGCACAACTTAGATTCCTGGCATGTGCAGCTCGCAATAGGGTTCACGTCCTTATGAGAATCTAATGCCACGGCTGATCTGACAGAGGGTGGAGCTCAGGCATTAATGCTCACTCGCCCACCTCCTGCTGTACAACTAGTCTCTAACAGACCACAGGTTGGTACTGATCTGTGGCCTGGTGGTTGGGGACCCCTGTTTTAGAGTACACATTATAACTAACCACCACTTGTGTTTTGGTGTAGCATCAAAGAAAAATATCTCCCAGTTATCTGAGAAAGCTATCACAATACTTCTCGCTTTTCCAACTATGTATTTGTGCAAGACTAGATATTCTTAATGTATTTTAACCAAAATAATATATTAATTGCATAAGCAGATAAGAGTATCCCACTGTCTTCTATTAAGCCAACATTAAAGAAATATACAAAAATGTAAAGCAATGCCACTCTTCTAATTTTTTGTTTTGGAAGATATAGATTTTTTTTATAAAAAATAATATTGATGTTAAAATGTACTAGGGCTATTATTTTTATTTTTAAATTTATTTGACACATAACTACATATTTATGGAGGTACAATTTAATGTTTTGATGCATACCTATGTTGTATAATGATGTAATCAGAGTAGTTAGTATATTCACCATCCATGCATATATCATTTCCTTGTGGTAAGAACATTCAAAAGCATCTCTTCTACCTATTTTGTAATATACAATATTTTACTGTTAACCATAGTCACCTTACTGTGCAACAGAACATCAGAATTTATTCCGCCTATCTAATTATAACTTTGAACCGTGAACCAACCTTTCCCCATCTTTCTCTCACCCCTTCCCTCCCCAGTCTCTAGTAACCACTGTTCTACTCTCTGATTTTATGATATTAACTCCCCCCATCTTTTTTTAGATTGCACACATTAATGAGATCATGCATTATTTGTCTTTCTGTGTCTGACTTATTTCACTTAACCTGATATCCTCCAGGTTCATCCAGGGCAAATGATAAGAATTCATTCTTTTTTTTTAATGGATGGCTACTGTCCCATTCTGGATATATATGTTTTCTTTACCCATTCTTCCATTTTTTAGGACTCGATTCCATATTTTTGTTAGTGTAAATAGTGCTGCCATAAATATAGTAGTGCAGATAACTCTTCAATATACTGATTTCCTTTCCTTTGGATGTATACACAGTAGTGGGGTTGCTGAATCATATGGTAGTTCTATTTTAAATTTTTAAAGGAACTTCCATACTGTTTTCCACAATGGCTGTACTAGTTTACAATCCCCCCAACATGTGTAAGTGTTCCCTTTTCTTCACATCCCTGCCAAAACTTGTTTTCTTTTGTCTTTTTGATAATAGTCATTCTAAGTGGTGTGAAATGGTATCTCATTGTGATTTTGATTTGCATTTTTCTGTCCTTTGGGATGTTGACCATTTTTTCATATACATATTAGCCATTTTTATGACTACTTTTGAGAAGTAAATGTCTATTAAGGTCTTTTGTCCATTTATAAAATGGGTTTTTGGTTTTTTCTTTTGTTTGCTGTTAAAGTTTCTTATATATTCTGTATATTAACCCCATGTCAGATGTATAGTTTCCAGATTTTCTTTCCCATCCTGTAGTTTGTCTGTTTACTCTGTTTAATAGTTTCCTTTGGTGTGCAAAAGTTTTTTAGTTTGTTGCAAACTCATTTGCCTATTTTTGCTTTTGTTGCCTGTGCTTTTTAGGTCTTATTTAAAATATCCTAGCTTAGCCCAATATCATGAAGTATTTCTCCTATGTTATCTTCTAGTAGTTCCATAGTTTTTGGTTTCCATGTAAGTCTTTAATCTACTTTAAATTGATTCCTTATGTGGTAAGACATAGGGATTTAGTCTCATTCTTTTGCATGTGGTTGTTCCACTTTCCCAACAGCGTTTATTGAAGAAACAGTTTCTATCCTAATGTGTGTTCTTGGGACCTTTTCAAAAGTCAGTTGGCTTTAGGTGTGTGAATTTATTTCTGGACTTTCTATTCTGTTTCATTGGTCTATGTGTCATTTTTATGCCAGCATCATTCTGATTTTATTATTATACATTTGTAGTATATTTTAAAGTCATGTAGTGTGATGCCTCCAGCTTTCCACTCAGAATTGCTTTGGGTATTCATATGAATTTTAGGTTTTTATTTCTATGAAGAGCATCATTGATTTGTTGTGTGTGTGTGTGTGTGTGTGTGTGTGTGTGTGTGTCTTTGATTTGTTTGTTTGTTTTTTGTTTTTTTTAGACAGAGTCTTGCTCTGTCACCCAGGCAAGAGTGCAGTCATGCAATCTTGGCTCACTGCAACCACTTCCCAGGTTCAAGTGATTCTTCTGCCTCAGCCTCCTTTGCAGCTGGGATTACAGGTGGCTGCCACCACACCTGGCTAATTTTTATATTTTTTTAGTAGAAACGGGGTTTCACCATGTTGGCCAGACTGGTCTCTAACTCCTGACCTCAAGCATTCTGCCTTCCTTAACCTCCCAAAGTGTTTAGGATGGCAATTTTAACAATATTATGTTTTCCAATCCATTAACATGGGATGTCTTTCCCTTTATTTGTGTTCTCTTCAGTTTCTTTTGTCAAAATTTTATAGTTTTAAATGTAGAGATATTTCACCTCTTTGGTTAAGTTTATTCCTAGTTTTTGTTTTGTTTGCTATTGTAAATGAAATTGTTTTATTTTTCAGATAGTTCTTTTTGGTGTAGAGAAATACTACTGATTTTTATATGTTGACTTTGTGTCCTGCAACTGTATTTGTCCAAACAGTTTTTGGTGGTATCTTTTAAGTTTTCTGTATACAGTTGACCTTTGAACAATGTAGGAGTTAGGGTTGCCAATCCCCATGTAGTCAAAAATCCACATATAACTTTTGACTCCCAATAGCCTACTGTTGAACAGAAGCCTTACTAAAGTAAGCTAGAGAGAAGAAATATTGAGAAAATCATAAGAGAAAATAAATTTACAATACTATACTTATCAATACCAAAAGTTTACATCATCTGTTTACAAGATTGTCTGTCTGAAATGACAAGCAATTGCAGCTACAGACATCAATCTACAGTACATATTGAGTAATTCAATTCAGTTCTGTCTTGTGATGTCATGGCTTTTCTCTGTTTCTTGGGAGTATCACTTGTGGCACTTTGCATTGGTCCCATGGTGTTAATTCAGGGTTTATGGCATTGCACTAAACACAATGCAAAAACACAAGAATAAGTGTAACCAGGGGAGCATACCCAGCTTCCAGTTCCAAAGAGGTTCTTGGCCTCTCTAACCCTGAAGAATGGGGAAAGGGGCCCCAGAGGCACTGTGAGTTTGCCGTTCAAATAAATATTGTGGACCCAAAGAGTTTTGCAGAAGAGTGATTTATTAGACAGACAGAGAAAGAGAGAGAGAGCGCTCGCCTGCTGTTGTGGGAGGGGAATCCAGAAAGGGATATACATTCAGGTAAGGAGCAGCTGAAGTTTTAACCCTCGAGTTATTCCCTCCCCATTCATGTTCTCATCCAACGAGAGGAGTTCTTTCAAACTTCCTCTGGAGTGATTAATCTTTGACTGTAATACTGGATTGGCTACTTGATCCACAGCCCTGAGTTACAAAGCTTCCTCCTTCCAGAGCTTTTGGAGGGATTTTTTTGGGATAAAGGAGCCCCACCTGGCTTTACCTACCTGGCCCATGCACTGGAAACTCAGACAAACAGCTTTGCATTTGAAACCCCTCTGGTCCCCAGATGGAGATGTGGAGCTGGGAAATTTCTGCCTTTGAAACCACGCCCCTGGCAGACCCAGGAAGAGAAGTTTCTTTAACACAGTCCCTCAGTGACCCCTCTAAACAGGAAAGTCCAACTGCTGTTGGGACATGGGCGTTGATCACTCTCTAACTACTTCCTGCTGAATTGAGGAGTAGAAGAGGCCCTGCAGTTGAGGTTTCCTCCACAGGGGAGTCTTCTAGAGGTGCAGGTTGATCCAGAGGCCCACAATAGAACTCATGAGCCAAGGACATTCAGGGTTCCATTTGCAGGACCATTTATAGCCTCATGGCCTTAATTCTAGAAGAAATGAATTTGACAAGAAGGTTAAAGATGAGAGGCCTGAAGGCCAGCATTGATAGAAATGGTTGTAAAAGGGTAGAGCCAGGACAGCCAGTAGTTAAACAAGCTCCAGGATCCTGTTTCTTGAAAGTCTTTAGCCCTGTGTTATTGGTCCCTGAGTTCTTTAACTTAAAGACAATACCTGATTGGTATTGTCTTAAACAAAGTTAAATAGCAGCATTCTTCTCCTAAAAAGAGACAAGTTCCTCCTCTGTCGGCTGTTGGCAGATCCAGGGCCCTTTTATTTTAGACAGCCACAGCAGCTAAAGAGTTAAGCTGCTTCTGCAGAGTTACGAGAGAATTAGCAAACTTTTCCATGTTAGTATTTAACTCCTGAGATTGCTTTTAGTAAAACTGAGTAGAGGTAGTAATTCCTCCAATGCCAGTACCAAGTTTTTCTATTATTCCAGCCCCCACTATGAAAGGAGTAATTGGGGTTCGAGTATGGTGTGGCCTTGGCAAGAGAAGACTCTGCACCTGAGAGTTGGTGTAAATCGTCATGAGGGGGGGCACTAGGAAGGAGAAGAAGCATATTTCCCCGGGAATATTGTTCAGGCAGCAGCAAGCTGAGGTGCCACAAACAAAGAATAAGTCTGGTGCTAGCCAGTTGAGGCCTGGAGGTAAGGCAACCCAGTTTTGGCATAGGGAAGCATTGGAGTTGTTAGTAGAATTCACACAAGTTAAGTTTGAGGTAGATGGAATTTGTAGATTGGTGACCAAGGGGCCTTTAAGCCCCGTATGATTTGAGGGAGAGTTTATAAGATGTAGGCCAATCGCATAGAGTCTGGTCACAAATAGTAAAGTCAAGAGTGATAGTCCTGTTAATGTCACGACGTAAATTAGACTCATGAGTAGTTACTTTCCTGGACATCTTGTCGGAAGAGCAAACGTAGGTCCTCTAAAGGCTCACAGGTGTACAAAGGGTCATCTCCTGGAACTTAAGGTTGTGGAGTGGAGGGCCTATGATTTTCTTCAGGAGGTGTCGAAGGCTTCAGCCGAGTGTGATGAATCCATGAGTTAATTCCCACCACCTTAACTGCTGTTGGGGTAGACAGAATAACCAGAAATGGTCCTTCCCAAGATGGGCCTAGAGAGGGAGAGTCTTAGGGGAGAGACTTAATAAGCACTAAGTCTCCAGGGCAGAACCACTCTTTCCCTTTTTCCCTAGGGTGACCTTCAGGTAAGGTCCTAAGAGCCTGTTGGTAACTTAGCCAAGGAGGTTATATCCTTTATTAGATCTGCTGTTTTCTTGTCTAATAAGAGATCATTAATAAGAAAGTGCCTTCCATAATGCATCTCATAGGGGCTGAGTCCTATTTTCTGAGGAGAGTTTCAAGCCCTTAAGAGTGCTGTTGGTAATAGAGAAGGCCATGGGAGGTGGGTTTCCTGTGCCAGTTTCTTTAGGTGTCTCTTAAGAATTTCGTTGATTTTCTTCACTTTCCCTGAGGAGTGAGGCCTCTAAGCACAGTCCTCATAGAGAGGATACCGTATTCCTAACACTTTGGAAATTGCTTTGGTCACTGCAGCTTTGAAGGCAGGGCCATTATCACTTTGAAGACAGCAAGGGAGTCCAAATCTAGGGATTATTTCATTAATAAGACTTTTATTACCTCTTGGGCTTTTTCTGTTCTACAGGGGAAAGCCTCGACCCAGTTTGTGTAGGTATCTACATATACTAACAGATACTGATACCCCTGACACTTAGGCATATGGGTAAAGTCAATTTGCCAGTCCTCACCTGGGGTAATGACAGGTTTGCTGTTGTTCCCCTGGAGGAAGTTTGTGATGTGCCAAAGGATTATTTTTCTGGCATATTTCACATCCTTTGACTATTTGTTGGACAGCCTTGAAGAGACCTTTTTCTGTAAATATAGATTTGGCCAATCGATATGTATTATCTCTACCCATATGGAAGGTTTGATGTAGGGTTTTAAGTACTTTCCACTGGCTAGCAGCCGGTAGGAGTACTTTTCCTCCTTAGTAGCTAGCCACCCTGAAGGAAGAAGATTATGTCCCTGGGAGATTGCCCACTCTACTTCTTCTGATGAGTATTGAGGTCTAGTTCTCTGGACGGGGTTTCCCCATGTGAAAAGTCCTTCTATAAATTCTTGTCTAGGTGCCCTTTTTGCCTCTAGGTCAGCTTGGCGATTGCCCTCTGCTTCCTTCTCATCTCCTTTCTGGTCACCTCGTCAGTGTAAGACTGCTACCTCTTTGGGTTCTTGGTCAGCTTGTAATAAGTCTAAAATTTCCTTATGATATTTAATGGGAGTTCCTGCCAAGGATAGGAACTCTCTTTCTTTCCATATGGCTTCATGAGCATGGAGAACCAGGTAAGCGTATTTGGAATCTGTGTACATATTTATTCTCTTTCCTTTTCCTAATTTTAGAGCTCGAGTGAGGGCTACTAGTTCTGCCAGTTGGGCACTACTTCCAGGAGGAAGGGAATTACTTTCAGGCATTGTTTGATCACTGACTACAGTGTATCCTGCCTTCCGAACTCCATTTTCCATAAATGAACTTCCATCAGTGTATAGGTTAATGTCAGGATTGGCTAGAGGAGTTTCTAAGAGATCCTCTTGAACCACATAGTTCTGGGCTATAACCTGCTGACAGTTATGTTTCTCTATCTGCCTCTTCCTAAGGAAGAAAAGTAGCTGGATTGAGGGCTGCACATGTGTGCGGCTGAAGTACAGGCTCTTCAAGCATTAAGGCCTGATATTTGAATAAGTGGTTGTCAGAGAACCATAAGCCTCCTTTAGAGAGCAGAATTCCAGCTGCATCATGTGAAGTCCCTACAGTTAGATCTTCCCCTGCGCTATTTTAACAGCTTCTGAGACCAATATAGCAACTGCAGCTACAACTCGCAAGCAGTGTGTCCAGCCTTTTGCTACTGCATCGGTTTCCTTGCTTAGGTTTGCCACTGGTTGTGGCATCGTCCCCCAAGTCTGGGTGACAACCCCCAGTGCCACTCCTAACTTTTTCGTAACATACAGGGAGAAGTTGTTCCCTATAGGAAGGCTTAGAGCTGGAGCCTGCAGTAGTGCCTGCTTTAGGGTCTGAAAGGCTGCCTCAGCTATAAGGTCCCATTGTATTAGATGGATGTTAGCTTTTTGAGTTTCCTTAATCAGTGTATAGGGGTTTGGCTGTTTCACCACATCTAGGAATCCACAATCAGCAGAAACCAGTTATTCCTAAGCAACTGTTTTTATTTTTTGTTTTTTTTTAATTTTCTTTTTTTTAAAGATGAGGTTTCACCATGATGGCCAGGCTGGTCTTGAACTCGTGACCTCAGGTGATCCACCCACCTCGGCCTCCCAAAGTGCTAGGATTATAGGCGTGAGCCACCGCGCCCAGCCCTTTTAATTTTTTTTTTTTTTTTAAAGATGGGGAGCAACTGTTTTAAAGTTTTTGGATGGGGGAAGGCCAGTATGGGTTGGAGACATTCTCCATCAAGGGCCTGTGTGCTCTTAGGCAAGCCCTAGGTATTTTACCTCTTGCCTACAAAGTTGGGCTTTTGATTTGCAAACCTTATATCCACAGGTGGCTGGAAAATTTAGGAGGTCCTGGGTGGCCTACTGACACTGGGTTTCTGAGTTAGCAGTTAAAAGTAAGTCATCCATATATTGAAGAACGAGTGTACCTGGATGTGAAAAATGACTAAGGTCCTGAGCTATAGCCCGGCCAAACAGGTGAGGGCTATCTCGAAAGCCCTGGGCTAAAACTGTCTAGGTGAGCTGAGAATTTTGGTCTAAAGGGTCTTTAAAAGTGAACAGAAATTGGGAGTCAGGATGTAATGGAACACAGAAAAAAGCATCTTTAAGGTCTAGGACATTAAACCATTGTGCTTCTCCTGGTATTTGAGAGAGCAAGGTATATGGGTTGGGTACGTCTGGGTATAAAGGGATTACAGCTTCATTAATAAGCCTGAGGTCTTGCACTAGCCTCCATTGTCCATTAGGATTTTGTACTCCTAAAATTGGAGTATTACAAGGGCTGTTACAGACCCTGAGCTTTTAAGTTTCTTAAAATATTTTGTAGCCCCTTTTTGGCTTCTGGTCTTAGGGGGTACTGTCTTTGGTAAGGAAAAGAGTTGGGATCCTTTAGCCTTATTTGAATTGGGCAGGCATTCTTTACCCGCCCAAATAGTCCCTCCATTGCCCAAACATCGGGATTAATCCTTTCTTTAAATAATGGGTAGCAGAGAAGGATTTCCTCCTTGACGATGTTCATATAGATAATGGTTCCTGCTCTGGCTAATAGGTCCAGCCCTAGTAAGGGAGTGGGACTTTCTGGCATGATGAGGAAGGCATAGGAGAAGAGCATATCTCCCCAGTTACAGCTTAGGAGCTGGGAGAAATATCAGGAGACTGCTCGTCCTAGGACTCCTCGGACAGTTACAGACTTGGAGGACAAGCGTCCAGGACAGGAAAGCAAAACTGAGAACCCGCGCCAGTATCCAGAAGATTGACCTCCTGGCCCTCTATGGTTAGCTTTACCCGGGGCTCGGTTAGGGTGATGGCTTGTGCTGGCACTTGCCCCGGGAACCGTCAGTCCTGCTGTTGGATCATCTGATTAGCCACCTCAGGCCCTGAGAACTTTCATCCCCTGGGACAGTGTGCTTTCCAGAGATCCCCTTGGCACAGTGGGCAAGGATGAGGAGGTGGTCTATTCCTCTGGGGACAATCTTTCTTAAAGTGTCCTGGTAGACCACAGTGGTAGCAAGCTCTGCCAGACTGGCAGCTAACCCAAGCCTTTCCCTCTTCTGAGCCCCTTGGGTCTGCTTGCCTGAAGGCCATGACTAGGGCTGCAGCCTTTCTCTTGTCCCTCCTGTCCCTTTCAGCCTGTTCCTCCTGGTCTCTATTATAGAACATCAAGGTTGCTAGATTTAGTAATGATTCTAGACTCTGTTCTGGCCCCAGGGCCAGCTTCTGGAGTTTCCTCCTAATGTCTGCTGCTAATTGCATGATAAATTTGTCTTTTAGTATCAGCTGACCCTCGATGGTGTCTGGTGACAGAGGAGTATACTTTCTTAAGGCCTCTTGTAGCCGCTTAAGGAAGGCTGTTGGGTTTTCTTCCTTTTCCTGAGTTATGCTGGATAACATTGCATAGCTCATGGGCTTTTTCCTGGTTTGCCTTAAGAGCTCAAGTATGCAGGTCAATAGGTGCCTATGCCTCCAGTCCCCATGTTCTAAATTAGGATCCCAGCAAAGGTCAATGCTAGGGACTGCCTGTCTACGTAGGGAATCTGTCCTTCTCCTCTGATGTCATTTGGTCATTTACTTGACTAAAGTATCAGGTGTCCCCAAACTCTTGAGCCACTGCTAGAGCAGCCTCTCTCTCATCGCTGGGTAGGGTCTAAGCAATAACATGATATCTTTCCAATTCCAAGGACTGACCCAGGCCCTGCAGAACATTTATGTACTTGTCTGGTCATCTGAAAATTCTCCTAAGTCTGTCTTGATTTGCTTTAAGTCAGAAAATGAAAAGGGAATATGTACTTTGGTTAGGCCAAATTCTCCTCCTACTGCCTGTAGGGGGCAGAGTTGGGGCATCCTAGTAGCCTGAGGCGCCTTGGCCATTTTGGCCTTCCCTGACTCCTCTTGGGTTATAGGAGCTGAGGAGACCTGGTCAGTATCGGTGGAGGGACGTGCCACAGGGAGTCTTAAATATGGGGGTAGTCCTGAGGAGGGGCCAGTAGGGCATAGGTTACAAGCCTTACATAGCTGGGGATTATCCCTTAGAGAAAAGAAAACTTGCACATAGGGGACCTCAATTCATTTACCTTCCCTCTTAGAGAACAGGTCTAATTATAGAAGGGTGTTATAATTTATACTTCCCTTAGGACGCCAGGTTTCTCCACTCAGCAGAGGGTAATGTTGCCGTGCTGTTTGGCAGAAAAAAAATGAGCCACTTCTTCAAAGATTGTGGGTCAAATTGGTCCCAGTTATCCAGGATATGCTTTAAGGTTGATTTTGCCTTGGAAAGAACAGCACCTATCTGAAATTGAACACAGGGATCCCTGCATCCCTGGTTATTCCTTGTAACTGCTAGCCCTAGGGTGTCCCCAAATTATAGCACCTTGCAGTTTCCTTGTGCCCTAGATGCGTGATCATCTTCTGGGCCCTACCATGTGCCAGGTTTAATCATGCTTACTGGCGTCATGGTTACACCCTCACTGTCTAATGTCCTCTTTGATCACCATAAGGACATGGGGACTGCCGGCCTTAGTGGCCTTGTACCAGTGTGTCCTTGAAGAACTAGGCCAGTGAGGCTTGGGTGATGGATGCCAATATTCCCTAGCAAGAGTTCAATTAACATAGGCCTGACCATAAAACTGCCCCAGGAGAATAAACTCCTTGAGAAGGGCCTCTAAGTACAACAATCTTAAAGAAGGTAATGGCTGGCCACATGGCCAAGGCTGGAACAATGCCCTTGGGATCCGGGCCTTCTCCCCTGCCCCACTTTCCATTCTAGGAATATGCCCTAGGGTTTTGGGGCCTGTAATTAACTATTTGAGCCTCAGACCAGGTCTGACTATGGAATTCTAGATGGAGAAGTTCTGCTGTATGGAGAATCAATCCTAGGCAAGACAAATTGTACGTCATTGGATTCTGGCACCACTCAGTTGGATTAGGAAATTACCAGTGACAAAAAATAAAATGTCCTATAGCCTCCAATATCCACTGATAGACTCTGGCTCTGTGAGGATATAACCTCGCACAGTGGACTAAGGGAACTAGCCTTGTGTATTTATACTGTAGGAGGTCCCCATAGGCATAAGCCTGAGGACTCAAAGTCCTAGCAAGAAGGGTAATAGCGTCATATGTAGGAAATATCTTAGAGGAAAGAGCCAGGAAGAAGTTTGCCTCATGGATATCTGGACCCAGGAGGTTGGGGTCTGAAAGACTGGGCTTGGCTTGCATAGGCGGCTTTTTCTTAAGAGGTCTAAGGGCCACAGTCTCAACCGGACTGAACTGGGAGTTTGGGACCATGGCTCTTTCTTCCTACCAACCCTTGGCTTGGCCCAGAGAAAGAACAGTAAGAAAGGGAAGCTGGTTTGGGGCTGACCCAACGCTCCCAGTTCCAAAGGGCCAGGGTGAGAGAGTCTGTTCCCAGAAAGCCTGACACCCATGTCTTTAATCCAGCAGCCATGCTAGTCGCACTTAGATGGTCGACAGGTGCCCGATTTTTACCTCCTTAACAAATTTAAAACAAGGGAAAGGACAGATTAGCAAGCTAAAGGGGTTCAATATCACTCACCGCTCTGAAGTCCAACATCTCCTGGCTGGCTTGTCAATAGATGTAACCAGGGGAGTGTACCCAGCTGCCAATTCCAAAGAGGTTCTTGGCCTCTCTAACCCGCAAGAATGGGGAAAGGGACCCTGGAGGCATGGTGAGTTTGCTGTTCGAATAAATATTGTGGACCCAAAGAGTTTTGCAGAAGAGTGATTTATTAGACAGACAGAGAGAGAGACAGCTCCCATGCTGTTGTGGAAGGGGAGTCCAGAGAGCGCTATCCATTCAGGTAAGGAGGAGCTGAAGTTTTAACCCTCGAGTTATTCCCTCCCCATTCATGTTCTCATCCAATGAGAGGAGTTATTTCAAACTTCCTCTGGATTGATTCATATTTGACTCTGATACCAGATTGGCTACTTGGTACACAACCCTGAGTTACAGAGCCCCCTTCTCCCAGAGCTTTCCGCGGGATTTTTGTCACAATGGAGCCCAACCTAGCTTTCCCTACCTGGCCCACGCATGGGAAACCCATACAAAGAACTTTACATTTGAAACCCCTCTGGTATCCGGATGGAGGCATTGAGCTGGGAAATTTCTGCCTTTGAAACCACACACCTCACAGACCCAGGGAGAGAAGTTTCTTTAACACAGTCCCTCACAAGGACCACAAGAGATCACTTTTTACTGTGATATGCAATTTGTTGGAGACACTACTGCTCATATGGAGATGATTAGTATCACAGTGTATAAGGAGTTACTCAACAACACTTGAGCTCACCTTTAAAGTAACAGGAGATAGCTACAAAGTTATTATAATATAGTGTATACTACAGGTAATTTTATGCTGATATGATTTAATACTGCATCTTTATGTTTACATTTATCTTGACTGCAAATGGCAATGTGTACAGTCTGTAAGTGTGCATAAGCTTTGATAAAATTTAACCTTTTATAATAGATTTATGTATATTTTATGGTAGTAAATGATAAAAATAGACTAGTAGCTACATATATCTTTTGCATTCATGACATACCAAACTTTTTCTTAATTTTTTCAGTATTTCTAGGCTATACAGTTTGTGAGTTTTTCAAATTGTCAGAAATCTCCAAAAATTTTTCCAATATATTTATTTTTAAAGTCCATATCTAAATGGACTCACACAGTTCAAATCCATGTTGTTCAAGGGTCAACCAAAACGATCATATTGTCTGCAAACAGGGACTATTTGACTTCCTCCTTTTTAATTTGGATGGCTTTTATTTCTTTCTCTTGCCTAATTGCTCTGGCCAGGACTTTCAGTACTATGTTGAATAGAAGTGGTGAAAGTGGATATTGTGTTTTGTTCCTGATATGAGAGGAAAAGCTATCAGCTTTTCCCCATTTAGTATGCTGTGAGCTGTGGATTTTTTATATACGGCATTTATTTTATTGAAGTATATACCTAATTTTTTTTAGAGCTTTTATTACAAAGGAATGTTGAATTTTGTCACATGCTTTTTCTAGGTCTAATGAAATGATCATATAGTTTTTATCTTTCGGTTAATGTGGTGTATCACATTTATTGATTTGCATGTGTTAAACCATCCTTACATCCCTGAGATGAATCCCCTTGATCATAGTTAATATACTTTGTAATGTATTGTTGCTTTCAGTTTACTAGATAATCTTATTGAGAATTTTTCCATTTATATGCATCAGGGATATTGAGCTGTCATTTTTTTTCATTATGTCCTTGCCTCATTTTGGAATCAGGGTAATACTGACCTCATAAAATGAGTTTGGAGTATTCCCTCCTCTTCAGGAGAGGAAGAATTTGTATTGAGGAGAGTTGGTATTAGTTCTTCTTTAAACGTTTGGTAGAATTAATAGTGAAGCAATCAGGTCCTGGGCTTTTCTTTGATGGAAGACTTTTTTTTTTTTTGAGATAATATCTCACTCTGTCAGGCTAGGCATGGTGGCTCACGCCTGTAATCCCAGCACTTTGGGAGGCTGAGGTAGGTGGATCACGGCATCAGGAGTTCAAGACCAGCCTGGCCAACGTGGTGAAACCCCAACTCTACTAAAAATACAAAAATTAGCTGGATGTGGTAGTGCGTGTCTGTAATCCCAGCTACTCAGGATGCTGCGACAGGAGAATTGCTTGAACCCAGGAGACGGAGGTTGCAGTGACTTGAGATCACGCCATTGCGCTCCAGCCTGTGCAACAGAGCATGACTTCATCTTGGTTGTGGGGGGGAAGATCTCACTCGGTCACCTATACTGGAGTGCAGTGGCATGACCACAGCTCACTGTACCCTTGATCTCCCAGAGTCAAGCTATCCTCCCTCCTACTTCAGCCTCCCAAGTAGCTAGGACCACTGGCATGTGCCGCCATGCCTGGCTAATTTTTCTATATTTTGTAGAGTTGAGACTTCCCTATGTTACCTAGGCTGGTTTCAAACTCCTGGGCTCAAGTGATCCTCCCACCTTAGCTTCCCAAATTGCTGAGATTACAGGGGCCAGCCACTATGCTTGGCCAAAGACTTTTTATTACTGATTCAGTTTTCTCATTAATCTGTTCAGATTTTATTTTTCCTCATAATTTAATCTTGGTAGGTTATATGTGTCCAGGAATTTATTTTTCTATGTTATCAAGTTTGTTGATTTATAGTTGTTCAGAAGTCTCTTATGATCTTTTGTATTTCTGTGGTATCAGTTGTAATGTCTCCTTTTTCATCTATGATTTTATTTGAGACTTCTTTTTTTTCTTAGTATAGCTAAAGATTTGTCAGTTTTGTTTGTCTTTTCAAAAAACCCAGCTCATTTTGTTGACCTCTTGAATTGTTTTTATAGTCTTTATTTTATTTCTGCTTTGAGCTTTAATATTTCCTTCTTGCTACCAATATTGGATTTAGTTTCGTTCTGTTTTTCTAGTTCCTTGAAGTGCATCATTGAGTGGTTTACTAGAAATCTTTCTTCTTTTTTTTTTTTTTGAAGGAGTGAAGCAGTATCTTTCTCCTTTTTTGATGTAGGCATTTATTGCTGTAGTCTTCCCTTGTAAAATTACATTTACTGTGTCTCATAGGTTTTGGTATGATGTCTTTCCATTCTTGTTTGTCTCAAGGAGATTTTAAATATATCTTTATATTTCTTCATTGACATTTGCTTGTTTGGGAGCATTTTGCTTAATTTCCATGTGTTTGTAAAGTTTTCAAAGTTTTTCTTGTTGACTTCTAGTTTTATACTATTGTGGTCAGAAAAATAGACTTGATGTGATCTATCTTCTTAGATTTGTTGAGACTGGTTTTGTAGCCTAATGTTATTTCTTCTGGAGAATGTTCTATTTGTAGTTGAGAAGTATGTGTATTCTGCAGCTGTTGGGTGGAATGTTCTGTAAATGTCTGTTAGATTTTCATTTAGTCTGTGATACAGTTTGTGTGTGATGTTTCTTTGTTCTTTTTTTTTTTTGGTCTAGATTAGGGGTGTCCAGTCTTTTGGCTTCCCTGGGCCACACTGGAAGAATTGTCTTGGGCCACACATAAAATACATTAACAATAGCTGATGAGATTAAAAAAAAAATCTCAAAAATGTCTCATCATGTTTTAAGAATGTTTGTGAATTTGTGTTGGGTCACATTCAAAACCATCTTGGGTGCATGTGGCCCACGGGCCTCATGCATTCCTTGAGGTTCATCGTTGCACCTCAATGAGATTAGACAAGTTTGATCTAGATAATCTTTCCATAGTTAAAAGTGGAGCATTGAAGTCCCCTACTGTTATTATATTGCAGTCTATCTCTCCCTTTACCTCTAATAATATATACTTTATATATCTGGGTTCTCTGTTGTTAGATACATGTATGTATTCATAGTTTCTATATCCTCTTGTTTAATTGAAGGCTTTATCGTTGTATAATGACCTTTTTTGTCTTCTTTCACAGTTTTTGACTTAAAGTCTTTTTTATCTGACATGGTTACTCCTGCTCACTTAGTTTCCATTTGTATGGAATATCTTTTTCCCTCTCTTGACTTTTAGTCTGTGTTTGTCTTTAACGGTTAGGTGAGTCTGTTGTAAGCAGTATATAATTGGGTCTTCTTTAATCCATTCAGCCACTCTGTATTTTTTAATTGAGTAATTTAATCCATTTATATTGAAGGTTATTATTGATAGAGAAGGTCTTACTCTTACCATTTTGTTAATTTTTCTCTGGTGGTTTTATAGGTCCTTTCTTCCTTTCTTCCTCTTTTATTTACTTCTGTGGTTTGGTGGTTTTCTGTGGTGCTGAGCTTTGTTTCCTTTCTCTTTCCTGTTTGTGTCTCTGCGGTAATTTCTTTCTTTATGGCTACCATGGGGCTAACATTACAAGTCTTATAATAGAATGTTTTAAGCTGATAGCAACTTAACTTTGGTTGCATTAAAATACTCTAGACTTCTCTCTTTTGATGCTGTAATTTACTCTTATTGTGTTTCTTATCTACTATTTATAACTGTCCTGAGTTTTGACCATTTAACTTTAAACCTTTGTACTAGAGGACTGAGATACTTACATAGCCTCATTACATCACGCTAGTCTGAATTTATGAATTTACCTCTACTGGTGAGTTTCATATTTTCACATCTTTTCATGAAAGTAATTATAATCTTTTTATTTCCAGTTATGCCACTCTCTTAAGTGTTTCTTGTAAGGCTGGTCTAGTGGCAATGTATTTTCTCAGCTTTTGCTTCTCTGGGAAGGTCTTTATTTTTCCTTCATTGGTGAATGATAGTTCTGCTGGATACAGTATTCTTGGCTGACACATTTGTTTTTTTTTTCCCCCCAAAACTCTGAATATATCATCTTATTCTCCCCTGGCCTACAAGATTTTTCCTGAGAAATCCAGGGGGACAGGGCTGCTGCTTGACCAATTATTAGGCCAAGCATGGGTACAGCAGGGCCACACAACCCTGCAGTGATCTGTTTTGGGGGCAGGGCTGTTGCTAGACTGACTGTTGGGCACAGTGTTGTGTGGCCACAGCAGGGTTGGGTGGTTCTGCAGTGGTCTGAGGGGTGGAACCACTGTAGGATTGGTTGTTGGGCTGGGCGTGGGTATGCATGGGTTCAGCTGGCCCTCTGGCTGTGCAGTGAAGGTGTGTACCTTTGAAGGGACTGACCAGCAGTTATGCAGTTTCCCCCTGTGCAGGTTTGGCTGTTCCTGGGTTTGGGAGGATAGTGTGCCACATGGGTTCAAGTGTAGAGGTCTCAGTTGTTCCCTCTGGCCTAGGCTTCAGGCACCTAGGATCGTAGTGCTACAGGCACCTGTGGGATCATGGCGGAATGATGGCAGGGCTATAGGTTTGGAGAAAGTCAATGGCTACTGGACCACAGGGAAGGGCACACTCCAGTGGTAGGTCCAGTTTCAATATGGCACTGAGTAGCAGCAGCTTAGGTTGTGAGGGTTGGGGGAAGGGAGTGCTCAAAGTGAGCTCCTACTCTGGGAGATTTTAACTTCATGAACTCCTGACTACTCTTCAAACTGGATTCAGTGAGGACTGGGGGACTCTCCTGTAGCAAGAATTTCTGGCATTTGTGGTAGCAGTGGGAATCACTGGTGATCTCCAGCTTACTTTTTCTTCTTAAGAAGTCTCCCCTGGCTCCAGGCTGATCCTGGTGGGGGAGACAGTGTGGCAGAAGCAGAATGCCTTGCTCCCCTCTCTGTGGTGCTGCTCTGGGCTTTTGTCCTCCACAGGGATTTTGCTGCTCCCCTGGTGCTCTCCAGAGTACTTTGGTCATTTTAGTTGAAATATAGTTGTTTATTCATTGTTTTGGTCCCTTTTTGTGGAGAAGATGGGCTTTAGATAACTCAATTTGGCCATCCTGCTGACATCACTCCATCTTATATAGGGCTTTATTGTTATTATTTTTGAGACAAGGTCACCCAGGCTTAAGTGCAGCGGTACAATCTCA
This sequence comes from Plecturocebus donacophilus, assembly GCA_004027715.1. Lineage (NCBI taxonomy): Eukaryota > Metazoa > Chordata > Mammalia > Primates > Pitheciidae > Plecturocebus > Plecturocebus donacophilus. Next base: position 24,810 of record PVKP010030729.1, read on the forward strand.
GCTCACTATAACCTCTGCCACCCAGGTTCAAGCCATCCTTCCATCTCAGTCTCACAAGTAGGTGGGACTATAGGAATGTGCCACTGTGCCTGGCTAAGTTTTGTATATTTTGTAGTGACAGGGTTTTGCCATGTTGCCCAGGTTGGTCTCAAATTCCTGGGCTCAAGCCATCTGCCCACCTGGGCCTCTCAGAGTGCTGGGATTATAGGCATGAGCCACTGTTCATGGCTGCTATTATTTTTAAAGGGATTAATACATTTAAAATTTTTTTAATTTTAATTTCTATTAAGATAAATGTTAATCCCCATATAAACAAAAGTTCACTGGAGTTCTCAATAATTTTAAAAAATATTAAAGGATTCTGAGACCAAAACAATTTGAGAATCACTGCTCTGGATATTAAAATAACAATTAAATATATTCTAAGAATATTATTAACAACTTTATGCCACTAAATGTGATAATAAAGACAAAATGGAAAATTCCTTAAACAATTACCAAAACAAAATTGGAATAAGCCTAACTCTATTAAAGAAATTGAACCCTGGCCGGGCACAGTGGCTCACACCTATAATCCCAGCACTTTGGGAGGCCGAGGCGGGTGGATAACGAGGTCAAGAGATGGAGACAATCCTGGTCAACATGGTGAAACCCCGTCTCTACTAAAAATACAAAAATCAGCTGGGCATGGTGGCGCACATCTGTAGTCCCAGCTACTCGGGAGGCTGAGGCAGGAGAATTGCTTGAACCCAGGAGGCAGAGGTTGTGGTGAGCCGAGATCGCGCCATTGCACTCCAGCCTGGGTAATAAGAGTGAAACTCCATCTCAAAAAGAAAAAAAAAAATTGAACCCTTTCTTTAAAACTTTCCCATAAGGGCTGGGTACAGTGGCTCACACCTATAATACCAGCACTCTGGGAAGTCAAGGTGGGAGGATTGCTTGAGCTCAGGAGTTCAAGATCAGCCTAGGCAACATAGCGAGACCTCATCTCTACTAAAAATCAAAAAAGTTAGTCAGGTGTGATGGCGTGCACCTGTAGTCCCAGCTAATTGCAAGGCTGAGGTGGGAACATTGCCTGAGTCGAAGAGATTGAGGCTGTAGTGAGCTATGATTGTGCCACTGTACTCCAGCCTGGGCAACAAAGTAAGACTCTGTCTCAAAAATAAAAAACAAAAATAAAAAATAAAACCTTCCCACCAGGAACACTGTAAACCCAGATGACTTGATTGGTGAACTCTTCCAGTCATTTAAAGAGGAAATAACCCAAATCTTACACAAATTTTTAAAGAAATAGACATGTAGAGAATATTTGCAATTCATATAACCTTAATTCACAAAGGTGACCAGCATATTACAAGAAGGGAAAATTATAAGCCAATTTCTTTCATGAACATGGTAGAAATTCTAAACTAAATAATAGTGAGTATGTTTAAAAATCTATATAAAAAGATAGTACATCTTGACCAAGTTGAGTTTGTCCCAAGAATTCAATGTTGTTTTATCATTCAAAAATTATTGAATGTAATTCACCTTACTAATTAGAAAAAAGGAGAAAAGCGGTCATCTTAATATATGGGGAAGAATAGCATGTGATAAAGTTCAGCACACACTAATGATTAAAAAACAACAACGAGAAACCCTTTTAGCCTGTTCTCTATAGGAAACCTGCTTTAATTTGATGAGTGGTATCTGCATAAATTTTACAACAGGCATTATACTTAATGATAAAATACTGAAAGCATTCTCTTTGATGGCAGGGTTACAGACAATAAAAACTTATTATCATCACTGCTTTTTAGCGTGTCCTAGAGATTCTAGCCAGAGCATTAAGGCAAGAAAATAAATAAAACGGCAAAAATAGGAAAAAATAAAATTCTCATTTTACAGATGACATGATTCTGTGTGAACAGTAATACATTTACAAACACAATAGTCCCCCATTATCCGTGAGAGATACATCTTTTTCTTTTTGAGATGGAGTTTTACTCTTGTCACTCAGGCTGGAGGGCAGTGGCATGATCTCAGCTCACTGCAACCTCTGCCTCCAGGGTTCAAGTGACTTTCCTGTCTCAACCTCCTGAGTAGCTGGGATTACAGGTGCCTACCACCATGCCTGACTAATTTTTGTATTTTTAGTAGAGATGGGGTTTCGCCATGTTGGTCAGCCTGGTCTTGGACTGCTGACCTCAGGTGATCCGCCTGCCGTGGCCTCCCAAAGTGCTAGAATTACAGGCGTGAGCCACCTTGCGATACATTTTGAGACTTCCAGTGGATGCCTGAACCTACAGATAGTACAAAACCCTATGTAAATACTATGTTTTTTCCTATAAATACATATCTATGCTAAAGTTTAATTTATAAATTAAGCACAGTAAGATTAACAATAATATTAATAACTAATAATAAAATAGAACAGTTACAACAAAATGCCATCATCACTACTCTTGCACTTTGGGGCCATTATTAAGTAGAATAAAGATTACTTGAACATAAACACTGTGATAACCACAACAGTGCATGATTTGCATCTTGGGAGGGACAGAATGGAACAGCACGAAATCTGACCACACTATTCAGGACAGTGCACAATTGAAAATTTATGAATTGTTTATTGGTGGGAGTTTTGATTTAATATTTTCAGACCACAGTATACCATGGGCTACTGAAATCACAGAAAGCAAAACCACAGTTAAGGGGGGACTACTGTAATGACTTGGATTCTATAATGTTTACTGTTGGTTGATAGCATTTCTGTCATTTTGACTTTGCCTAGTTCATTCCTAGAGTGTAGAAATATCTTTAGTATGTGGAAGCAGGAGTATGTGGAAGCATTTTGTCATTCCTCAAGTATATG